>LPNX010609435.1:292272-302285 GCA_001517045.1 Pseudotsuga menziesii
ACTTGGTCGCGAACCTATGGTGTGAGGACACCGAATTTACGGAAATTTGCCATCAGAATCCTTAGCCAAACCTGTACAGCTTCGGGATGTGAGCGAAATTGGAGTGTATTTGAAAAAATACATGCAAAGAGACGGAGAAGGTTAGAAACTTAGAACTTAGAATTTGAATTTTGAACAAAGCAATTGCATTTAAATGTTTAATGCAATTTATGAATCTACGATCCTCTAGACTCTAAATTTTTTTTATTACCCTCTTATAGGTTGGAGTTCACACGTCTTAATGACTTGGTGTATGTTCATTACAACCTTCGCTTGTGGATGGCACAGATACAGAAAGAACCTGATGCAAATGCCATCTCCTTGGACAATATTGATATATTGTTGAAGTGGAGGGTGGAGATTGAGACTCCTATCATGGAGGAGGCACCTGCATGGCTAGAGGAGGCGCAAGAGGAGGGGCAAGTGGAGGAGGAGGAGGAGGAGCAGGAAGTGTTTGGAGGCACCATGGAGGCATCGCCACCACCTTCTGCACCACTTGATATATCTAGTCCTCCATCCATCACTCAGTGTCGAGTATTAGATGCAGGCTCAGGGCCTTCTACTGCTAGGGGCAGGCCTGACAAGAGACCCATGATATTTTCCCGTAAAAGGGGAAGAGGGCATTGATATTAGATAGCTAGATGCTAGTTTTCCTCAGATACATTTATATATGTTATGTCATTTTGTATTGTTTAAACTTTATACACTTTTGAGTCCTTGATTGGACAACTATGATGTTTCAGACTTTCATATCAACTTTGATGTATCGTTTTATATTTGGCATGACTACATGATGATGATATATATCAGTGCTTTCTTCATATTTATGTTCCAATATGTTTTTCTGATGTTATTATTGCTTTATATGTTTAAAATTCTAAAAAAAATGCATGTATTTTCTATTTTTTAATGTTTGCCGACTTTTGCCGATTTTTCCCGATTTTTTCGTCGATGTTACCGAGAAGTTGTAATCAAGACCCTCGTCGACTTTTTGCCGAGGCCGAGTTTTGCAACATTGATGCCGACCAAACAAAGGAAGAAATCGTGAGTTGAACCGACAATGATGAATATAATAGCCGACTGTTTAATCAGGATCTTGAGGAGCTGAGCCGTTGGAGTAGTTGGAATAGTTGCAGAGTAGTTATTGTGGTTGTTGTAGAAGGCCAAGTGGTGAAACTTGTTGAGAGGGGCTACATGAAGTATTTAGTGCACTATTGTGGTGTTTGGAAGTAAGTGAACTTATAGAGGAAGAGACGAGGAGCTTAGTGCCATAGGCGGCTATAAATACCAGTTTCATGATCATAATAGAGATTTTTTCCGGGAACTATTGAGTTCTATTATAGAGAAGGAACAAGATAGGATGCTGAGGGCGAAGCATTCCCTCACTTGTGTGTTGATAAATCTTGTGTAATGGTTGATGTTCATGTCGATTGACTAGAGCTTGTCTCATGTTGTAAATTCCTCTTGTAAAGAGATTGTTTCATTTAATTAAAAGGGCCATAATTCTTGGCAGTTTGTGTGTGTGATTGTCTTTGTTGTTTTCATTGTGTACAAAGCACTACCCCATGTGAGCAAAGTAGTGACGGGTTTACCATATTTGAAGATCGATCATGAAGGCATTTGCAAAGGATGTGCAAAAAGAAAGAATACCAAGAATCCATTTCCGAGGAGTGAGACAAAGACTAAAGGTACGTTGGAATTAATCCATTCAGATGTATGTGGTCCAATGCCCTCCACATCTTTGAGTGGTTATGAATATTATGTTACATTTATTGATGATTATTCAAGAAAGACATGGATATATTTCTTGAAAGCAAAGGATGAAGTATTTGGAAAATTCAAGGAATTCAAAGCCTTGATAGAGAATCATCCGGAAAGAAGAATCAAGACACTCAGAAGAGACAATGGTGGAGAATATACTTTAAAAGATTTTGAAGCCTTTTGTAAAGAAGCTGGAATCAAGAGGAAACTAACTACTCCCTACAATCCTCAACATAATGGTGTTGTGGAAAGAAAGAATAGGACCATTATGGAAGCAGTGAAGACAATGATACATGATCAAGATCTTCCAATGTATCTATGGGCTGAAGCAACAAGGATGACAGTTTATGTACAAAATAGATTACCCATAGTGCCCTTGGATTCAAGATTCTTGAAGAAATGTTCACAGGAAAGAAGCCTGAATTAAGCCACCTCAAGATATTTGGTTGCCCAGTATATGTTCACATACCAAAAGAAAAGAGAACCAAGTTAGACCCTTTCGGAAATAAGGGGATATTTGTTGGATACTGTGAAGTCTCCAAAGCCTTCAGAATATACATTCCAAGATTGCATCACATGGAGATTAGTAGAGATGTAACATTTGACGAAGAAGCAGCTCTCAAGAGATCCAGAAAGTGCCAGCATGAAGAAGTAAATGAAGAAGATGTACCTCCCAGGAATGTAGAAGCTGCACCCTCCCCCAAAGATGAAACACCAGAAGACCATGATATGCTAGAACGTCAAGAACCTCCCACTATGAATATGTCACGAAAGAGAAAGCCTCCTTGGGCAAGAGAAATTATACAAAAAGCAGAGAAGTATGGAGCTCCAGAAGGCTCCACAAGAGTAAGCAAGAAGCCAAAGCCATTTTCCAGTTATGTGGCTTTGATGTGTGATCTTGTAGATCAAGAACCTACTAGTTATGAAGAAGCTATACATAAGAAAGAATGGGTAGAAGCAATGACGAAAGAATACCAATCAATAATGAAGAATGATGTTTGGGATATAGTTCCCAAACCAGAAGGAAAAACTGTGGTATCTTCCAAGTGGATCTACAAGATAAAGTATGCAATCGATGGAAATATTGAGAAATACAAGGTAGGTTTGTGGCTAGAGGATTCTCTCAGAAAGAGGGAATTGATTATGAAGAGACATTTGCACCAGTAGCAAGGTACACTTCGATTAGAACCATCATGGCACTTGCATCCATGATGAAGTGGAGTTTACACCAGATGGATGTGAAGACAACTTTCCTGAATGGTGTTATTGAGGAAGAAGTGTACATAGAACAACCACAGGGATTTGAAATTGAAGACAGACGGACTCATGTATGCAAGTTGAAGAAGGATGTGTATGGATTGAAGCAAGCTCCTAGAGCTTGGTATGGAAGGATAGATAGCTTTTTGATGAGCTTGGGCTTTACCAAAAGTAAAGCTAACCCTAGCCTTTACTTTAAGGTTATGGATGATGAACCTGTCATATTATTGCTGTATGTGGATGATTTATTTTTGACAGGAAATGAGAAACATATTGTAGAGTGCAAGAAGAAGCTCGCTGAAGAATTTGAGATGAAAGACCTTGGATTGATGCACTATTTTCTAGGTCTAGAAGTATGGTAGAACCTAGAAGGAATCTTTCTCAACCAGGGAAAGTATGCTATGGAAATCCTAAAAATATTTGATATGTTGGAATGTAAAGCCATGGCCACACCGATGGATACCAACCTGAAGTTGTTAGCTGATGAATCGTTAGAGTTAGTGGATGTGACTCAGTACAAACAGATTATTGGGTCGTTGATGTATCTGACTAATACCAGGCCAGATATATGCTTTGTTGTGAACACACAGAGTCACTATCTAGTTGAGCCTAGACGTGTTCACCTAGTAGCTGCAAAGCATGTGATGAGGTACTTGAAAGGTACGATAGACTTTAGTCTATACTGTGTTGGAGATCTTGACTACAGATTGTATGGTTATACAGATGCAAATTGGGTTGGAAGTGTCTCGGACAGGAAGAGCACCTCAGGTGGATGTTATTGTCTGGGATCTGCCATGATTTCATGGTTTAGCAGGAAGTAGTCCAATGTTGCTCTTAGCACATCTGAAGCAGAGTATATAGTAGCTTGTTCTGCTAGTTGTGAAGCCATATGGCTTCGAAAATTGATGTCAGGTCTATTTGACTTGGAGTTGGATACCACGATGATTCTATGTGACAACCAAAGTTGTATAAAGATGACAGAGAACCTAGTGTTCCATGACAAGTCAAAGCACATAGAAATCCAGTATTTTTACATACGGGATATGGTACAGAAGAGAGCTATAAAGCTTCGGTATGTGAGTACTGATGAGCAAGTTGCTGATGTGTTGACTAAGCCTCTGTCTCGAGCAAAGTTTTAGTACTTTCGTGACGAGCTTGGTGTGGTTTGAAAGGACCTTCCTCGAAAGGGGGAGCAGTGATGATGATGTTGCAGTGGGATTGTATCATCCCTGGACATTAGTCCTAAAGTGAGTTGCAGACTTTTGTCTTTGTGATGTGGTTGGGATTGTATCATCCTTGGACATTAGTCCTAAAGTGATCCGCAAACTTTTGTCTCTGTGATGTGGTTGGGATTGTATCATCCCTGGACATTAGTCCTAAAGTGATCTGCAGACTTTTGTCTCCGTGATGTGGTTGGGATTGTATCATCCCTGGACATTAGTCCTAAAGTGATCCTTAGACTTTTGTCTCATTGATGTGGTTAGTATTGCATCATCCTTGGACTTATGTCCCAAAGTGAGAGAGATTGATCATCTCGTAATTGGATCATGTGTGTTGTGTAATAGAAAATTCAACGTAGAGACTAGGGAAGATAGTTGCATTGCCGAACCCTCGTTAGCTGAAGACACCATCTTCAACCCCAACTGCTGCGGCTGCATGTTGTGCTGCTGCTCAAAAGTTTCAAATCAATAGTAATAATAATAGATAGATCCTTTAGTCCAATAACCCTTCTTAAATAGAGCCTCATGCGCTTTTAGGGTTTTCATGTCACTTTTAGGGTTTATGCTTCACTTTTGCATGCATGCAATTCTAATTTGATGTTGACTTTTAAGACTAAAGAAATAAGGCTTCTTTTATCCGACTGATGACTATAATACTGAATGAATGTCCCGATCTGTTCTAAGTACCAAATGTCCTTAGTCAATTCCCTCTTATGCAGTACTTGCTTGAACCTATGGGAATTAAGTAGGTTAGCGGGTGTTTTGGTGCTTAATTAGAGGGGGACATTACAATATGTGGGTTACACTGAAAGGATTGTATGAGGCTAAGAATTAGAACCAGAAGATGGCTCTCAAGGACATTGTAGGGGACCAAGATGGCCAAGAGTGAGGGTGTAGTATCCTATCTTACCCGTCTGGCACAAGTAAAAGATGAGCTGACTAAGTGTTTGACGAAACTACAGTCCCCTAGTTTCTAGTTTTTCTATAGTTTGTTTAGGCCAAACTATCCTTGCAGCTGTGTTCTTGATCTGTTTAGCTAAAACATTAACAAATACCTTTTATGAGACATTTGGTAAGGTTAAAAGATTCCAACCTTGATTGTGCCTTATTAGGAACCTTTGGAGATTAGCATATCATTAAGAGATCTTCCTTGACCGTCCATTAACTTGTTCCCCAATATATCCCATAGTAGAGGATTATTGGTACATCATTAAGAGATCATCCCCTACAATCTGCCATAATGACAAATACAATTCGCACTGTAAACCATCCAAAGCTAGGGATTTATCTTTTGCCATGCCTCAGACATCTTTTAGTAATTGATCTTTATCTAGAGGGTGAGACAAGGACTGCCATAGCTGAGAATATTGCTAGGAATTGCCTTTTATAAGATTCTTAGCTTCACACCTCCCAACATGACACCCATTTCTCTCCCTTGACCCTCCACTATAGGTTGCCTTGCTTGCTCTAGGGAAACAGGCTTGCCATTGTCCAAACTGACACCCATGATTGCCAACCAGAGAAAAATACCAACCCAAGTCCCTCCAGGTTTGGGTTAGCACCTTCAAGACACAAAGGCATCTCAATTATCATTGGGTTGACGACTTCTCTGAATCACGATTAAAACCCACCACAAGCTCTTCCTCCATGGTGAACACGTTTCCCTTGGATGGAAGAGGTGACCACTCCTCCCTGGGTTTTGACAAACTTGAACCCCAGCTCTTGTAAACTTTGCACTCAGAAATTTGACCATCGCTTGCACAAAACCATCACTTGCAGAAGAGTTGAGAGCAATATACTCCAGACGAGAATGCTCCTGGGATAGACCTCACCTCCACCTCCAGTCAAACCAGTTGAGAAAACCCACTATTGACCATGTTGACCACCAAAACCAACTAGGTGGACAATGATGTACCATGCACATGTTGGATGTGCCTTGAAGATAAGAATGAAGTACTTAATGATTATATCAAGCGAGGCAACTCTTCTTCTCTTGTTCTCTCTATGAAATTTCCGCATCCCCGTGGGGGATTTCGTAAGGATATGTCAGCATGAAGGTCTAGTTTTTTGTAACTTAATCACCTAAGACTTAGTCATTAGGGAAGTCCTTTCATCGAGTATTTTTTCACTTGGATAATTAAAATTTCTTTTTAGAGAGTTTAATTATATTTGAGTTTTTCACTCAAAATTACCTCCAAAGTGGTGAAAGGTGTTCTAGTGATTGAGTTCGTGGGGTGATTGGGGCCTAGGAATGTTCTCTATTACCATGCTAGACATTATCCATAGTCTTGCATAATTTCATTAAGTTTTGCATAGGTTTTTTAAATTTTTAGTCATTAAAAATTGTCACTCAAGACATTTTGTTGTAATGTAAGAGAGGGTTACTTGGTCCTTTTTAATGTTGTATAGGGGTATGGGTACTCAAGACAAATGGCATGAGACCCCCTACACCCTTGGGCCAAGTTTAAAGTCATTTAGACAAGTATTACTATGGTTTTGATCACTTTTTCCCAGGTCAGTCATGGAAATTAGGAAATTGGGCATTTAATTAGAGAGCCAAATTTTGGAAAAGTGACTATAGTCACTTGGGGTGGCCAAGTAAAGATTCTAATGTTTATATTAGGTTCCTAAGACAAATTTAAGATCCAAAGGCCCCCCCCAAGCAAGCATGTATCAAGTTTTGAGTTGCCAACTCTAGGGGGTGCCCCCTTCTCTCTTTGATTGGTTGGGTGAGCTAAAGTCAATGGAAGGGGCCCCACTATGGTGGTTTCCTCTCCATTTGACATAACAATAAGGTTAAAAGCATTAAATTGGGGGTTTCTCTCCCCATATTTGAGATCCCAAACCATGGTTTTTCCCTCCTTGAGCAAATTCACCCCCCTCTCTCCCTTGTGACACTTGTCTAGCATGCAAAGAGCCTCTCTCTTTCATTTTTCCTATTTAAGGAGGCTTCCCCTCTTCATTTTGTTTATATAAACACACCCACTCTCTTGCTCATGCTATCATTCTTTCTCTTGCTCTCTTTCCCTTGCTCTTTCTTGGGCCATTGTAATTTTCAGCCATTTGGATTTGGTAATCAAAATCTTTGGAGGAATCTTGTGTCCATTGTTCCCATTGATGTTTTGTTTCCATGCTTGAGGAGCTACACAAGTTTGGTTGGCCAAGGAAGCATACTTATTTGCTTTGGTAAGATTTATGGTATTTACATTCCATAAATTTTGTCACTTTTCATTCTTGTAGCAAAAGAAGTTCATAAATTTTCTAGTTTGAAGTTTATGATTTCTTTGCTCATTATTTGGTTCTCACCTTCTAGTAGTTGTGTAGTGAAGATCTTATAAGTTGCAGGTTATTTGGATTGAAGAGTGGGATTCCTCGGTTGGATGCCCCATTGCTTCACTTCTTGAAGAACAAAGGACCAATTTTATCTTTCTTTACATACAAATTTCTGCATTTTAATTTTAGTTTGTTGAGTGTTTCAAATCTGATTTTAACCTTTTTATACTCAAGTTCTTTCAAAATTATTCATTTGGCAACTTTCTGTAAATTTTGTATATATATTGCACTAACATATTAACTTCCCCAAAGTGATTTTGGGCACATTTTATCATTTTTCTGTTTGCTGGTTTTTAGCAAGTGGGTAACAAAACAAGGCAAAACTCTGTTAAATTTCAGCCAAGAAGGGTGCAAAGGCTACCTCAAAGGAAAAGCTTCAAGGTCATCACCAGAAAGGGCTGAAAATACGGTTTTTTCCACTTCTTTCCTCTTATTCTTTATGCTGAATTTCAACCATTGTAACAAAGTCCAAGAGAGTCTCTTGGACTTGATTTCTTGTTTTGCATTTTAAGTTAAGTTGAAGTTTCCTTTGTTTGCCATCCTTGCATACAAAAGAAGTTGGGCTTGCTCACCTTTGCATAAGTAATTATTGATTGGTGTGGGTTTAGATTAGTTAAAGTTTCATTTTGTTTTTATTTTTTTCTTTAATTTTGCCCACTCTTTGCGAGTGATTTGGCTAGGCCATCCTTGCAAAATCGTGTCGGCTAGTGTTCTATTTTTGTTATTTTCATTTGCCCACACCTTGCAAGTGATTTGGCTTTGCCATCCTTGCAAAATTGTGCTGGATTGTATCTTTCTTTCTTTTATTTTTATTTGTCCACACCTTGCAAGTGATTCGGCTATGCCATCCTTGCAATATCGTGCTGGCTTGCATTGTTAATAATTGTTAAATTATTCATTCATTTAAAATAATCCTTGCCCCAATCTTCGCCCCGTATTCACTCCCCTTGTCGGTTGGTCCAACCCTGGGTGACAAGAAAGGGAGAAGATTTGAGTTGGCTAGAATAATAGGAATTTCAATCCATTATTGCAAGATTGAGAAAAAGAGGATTAGTGTGTGGAGCTAGAGGGGTAGAGGTCGTTGGGGGCCTCGTGGCACTCTGTGTCCTCTTGTTGAGCACTAGTCTAGTTCTTAGGACTGACTTGTGGAGCTAGGAGGGAGCCTTGTGCTCTCTTGTTGAGCACCCAACAATTTCTCTCAGTTGAGGGATAAGGGTTGGAGGTAGACACATTAGTTAGTTGGTTTATTTCTAATGCAAACACATTAATCGCCTAAGTTGAAGAAAGACCTTAAAATAAATTAAAATCTATTGGACCACTTGCACAACATCATGATCTCATTTTAATTACTATTGCAGTCATCGTTTACTTGGTTCAGTTCTACTTCAAGCTCATCTCGTACACTTTAGTTCATTTGCTTTAAGTATTTTACATTTGATGAATGTGGTCTTTTGATTATTGTGGTGGGCAAATGATTTAGAGGAATTTGTGCATTTTGGCAGTTTCATTGTAATCTTTGTTTGTGACTCCATAGCCCGATTCAGGCAGGCACTGGTTTAGTAATACTATATTTCTCTTGCAATTATATTTGGTTTACGAATAAAAAAAGATTTACTTGTCATTTGAAATTGTTGCATTTCTGCATGATTGATTGCCATAAAGTTTGAATTAATTTATTCATCTTTTAACTCCTAAACCACAACCTTTGAAACATAGTAAATAGGGACTACCCCCTTGGACCTTTTTAGGAGTTGGGTCTAAACGGAGGAGTTAGGAACTGAGGTGACATTGGGTTCTAAACTCATAGTTGCCCTCGGGAACACACCTAGTGGTTGGAAGACTTTTCCATGGTAAAGTGTGTTTTAGGCTGCAACAGACCACTGGCTCTGTTCTCCTATAGTAGAAACCACAAATGTGGAGGCTATACCTGCTGAAATCAGACCCACAACTGCAGTTGACCTTTTCCTGTACCTGTAATCAAACTTGCAATTGCTGAACCTGCACCTGACACTGTACCCATTTGAGCGTTGAGGTAAAGATTTGTTAAGAATGGGTTTGGAAGATATCCTTAGTTTTAACTTTAATCCCATCCTCCATTTGAATGCCATCATATTCTTTGAGAACTAGGATGTTTTCCGAAGCTTGCTTTCTTTTTAGCAATTGGAAATACACTTTTGTAGCATCATTTTTGTTGTTTGTCCCACTTAACTCTCGTTCTATTTCTGACCCGTTTATCCTTGTAATCCTTAAAATCTTGAGTTTTTGTCTAGAGCTTGTTTTTTGTGTAATGTCCTTTTCCTTATAGGCCTTGAGGCCCATACCGCTAACCTATGTGATTCCTGTGGGTTCGAGCGGTTACTGATAGCTAGGGAATCAGATCAGGACTGATGCCATCCATAGAAG
>LPNX010609435.1:307108-386648 GCA_001517045.1 Pseudotsuga menziesii
TCAGCATTTCTGGACCACCAGGGGCGTGAGCAGCTGCCTCATAGAACCAAGACGCTATCCTACTTAGAGGGTTCAGAACTGCAGTATATTCCAGCGAATCTCTCCGGCACAGCAAGGCTATCAGCCCTGCAAATCGGCGGATCCATCGGACACCTCCTTCCTTGAGGGCGTCACCTTTTTCTCTGGTTGGGCGTATTGCTTCTGGGGCATTCACCGGAGGCAGGAGAGATCAGTTCCTCTCCGATCCAGTTCTCAATGCTTGCAGACTTTATCTGAAGCAATCCAGCTCGTTATCAGTGGTAAGTGTGCATTCTATCTCACAAACCCTAACCCTACTTTTTCCTATAAAATAGGGATTTTTGCCTGGCAGTTTGTAAGCCCAGTTGTATCTGCATAATTGTTTAGAAATAGAAAATATCGGGATTTGGGATATTACATTTTGATATTGAAAAGATCATTCTCAAGGTTTTTTCTGGCATGACTTAGCCGTGCTCTGAAAATATTTTTTACTTGGTTGCCTACCATGAGCAATCATACAAACCCAGCAGGGTCAGTCGGGCTGGACTTTGTGGTGGGACATTTACCTAGAAATTGCTTCAACGCCTGCTATATTTTAACTTTTTACTATTGCTCTCTGAGTAGCATTGACTATGTGGTATATATTATTGTGGAACCATTTCGTGTACTTTGTTTTAGCATATCTTGCATACTTGTATTAGCAAGCTAGTTTGGCAGGTATTTATTACTATATACTATATTGTACCTATGCTATATTTTCATGAATTTATTTATTAAATTTTATTCATATTTTAGTATTTTACCTGTCTAATTTTAAACTTTTAACAATATTTTCAATGCATCTTTCAACGGGATAGTCATTGTTTCATATACCTATGGGATAAAACTATACAGTACATATGCATGTTTTTACTTTTTATTTGTCATCTTTCCATCACCTTTTGACCAATTATATTTAATTTTGAATGATGTACGAGAATGGAACATAAAGTTGCAAAGAGGTTTGAAATGTTAATTTAATAGACATGTATGGTTTATGATACACAAAATTGTTAAATTTGTATATGCAAAACTTTTCAGGCGTCTACTGGTGGTGAGGATGCTTACTTTGTAACGCGTAATAATTGGGTTGGGGTTGCTGATGGCGTTGGTCAGTGGGCACTTGAAGGTAAGAATCTTCCTTGATAAACTCACAGAACATTGTTATGATAGTTGCTTTAGTATAAGTCATCAACATTGAGTTATTAATTTCTTTAGTTTTGCTACACATCTATTCTAATGGCTTAGAATGCCCATTTAAATGGTTTTGCAATTTCGTAGTTGACAGTTTTATAGATTTTTTTGCCCATATATGTTTTCCAGAGGATATCTTTTACTTTGGTGTACATTCATAGACATTGAGTACATATATATGGCTCAAAGAAGGACGATCTTACAGAGTAACCTGGTAAACAAGTGACTAAAGTGAAATACACTAACTCGTATATAATTTGGATTCTTAGCCTTGAAATCTTACGCAACAAATTCTATCATATAAATAAAAATGATAGATTTTTTTCTGGGAGAGACTAGCTAGTCACCTAATACTGGGTGAAATTGACTGTTTCAACGCATCAGAGACCTGTGTCTAAACTTACACAAATCATATTAGATATTCGGCAGTTTGTATTTTCAATGATCAGTATCATGCTTTAAGAGGGACAAGATTATTATCTTTTAATATGCTGTTATAAGACTACAAAAGCATCTACATTTTATAGGAATCAGCATCATGCCCCAAGAGGTTAGCATGTTCCCCTGTTTTTGAGGCATCAAAAAATTGCCTGAATGAACATCCAATACCATTCATGTAATATTGTATCTTACGGTCTTCCAATGAAATTGTTATCTGGTAAAGCATTTAAATAGTTTCTTAATTTCCCTTTTTGTTTGATGTCATTATCTATTAATATAATGCATTTTGTTTGGGTACTTCCAAGTTTCCTTTCTCTTGGAAGTGATATCTTCTGTAGACTGGCCATCCCATTTTAGATGATTATATTACTTGGAAATGCTTTAAATATATTATTCTATCCCTCTATGGATGTTCCAGGTAATTTGTGGTACTGTACCCATTGTTGTCAGGATTTAGCATGTTTAATCTCCCATAAAATTAAGGAACCTAAATATTGACAATGGCAGGAATCAATTCGGGACTGTATGCCCAGGAGCTTATGGAAAATTGTAGGAAGCTTGTATCTGAAGAAAGTTCGAGTGCTGACCCAAAGCAAGTACTTGTCATGAGTGCTATGGAAGCAAAGTCTGCAGGCTCATCAACAGTGTTGGTAGCCAGTCTCATTGGTCAGGTGTATTTTTTTAGCAATTCTGATTTCCTCCTTTTGCTTATTTTATAGAATGGAAAGGAAAAAGAAAGGAACTTGCATGCTTCTTATTTATAAAGAAGAACATGTACGCGAAATTTGAGTGCATAAAATTCAAAGACAACTGTAAAGAAGACATGAAACTAGTGAGGATGAGGAGGAAACAAGTTATTCTATAGATGTCTTCATAAAGCTTGACAAGAATGATGAAATGATAGAAATGCACCCAGAATTAAAACCTCTGCTGCAGGGGAGTGCCCCCCACCCCCTCGCTCCTGCTCCTGAAGTTTGCTCCCTTCGAAAGCTCACTTCCAAAGCACTCTCAGTTTTAGGAGCTTGCTCCCGAGACGCTCCCTACCACTCCTATACTAAAGGCTCCTATACTAGGTTGATCATTTGATGACAATGTTATGGTACCAAGCTCCTATAAAAGCTGTTATTGTTGATCATTTGATGACAATGTTATAAGTTATAACTACTAGATGATTGATGTTATATGGTTTAATCTATGTTTTATATAGCTAATTCTACATCCTACATGTTTTTTAGATATAAATCCATCAAAATATATTAAAATACATACTATATAAAAAAACTCCTGAAATGCTCCGAAAACAGGAGCTTTTGAAAATTGCGCTTTTTGCTCCGCTCCCTGCCCCCAACAGCATAGATTAAAACATAGTAGTTATAGTTATTTTGTAATGAATTAACCCAGTGCATTGCAAGTGACTTGCTAGTGTGTCAAAACTAGTCTGACTTTTGCCATTGGCTGCAGCAGGGTTGTCTTATTTTATGCAATACCATAATATCACAATGCTTTTCAAGATCATCATTGTGGCTTGTTCATTTTGGAATCCTTCTGTCTATTTATTGATTGTGAAGTATTAGACTCTATATTTTTATGTTTCTATCTGAAGCAATGGATTCTATTAACAGAAAAGTTTAAATATCCTTACTAGCATATCGTGAATATAAAAATAAGTGTTCACGTTGGATGGATCTTCCATAGGCAGACGACTTCACAACAATGTTGTTTTTGCTCAAGCACAAAGAATTGTTTCTTTCATTGATATATCATAAGTGCATAAGTAATGGTGGTTTGTCTGTGTGGTGGCCTGCTTATCAAAACGTCAAATAACAAATTGGTAAAGATATTTCTAATGCATGGGCATAATCATGCATGCAGCTATGTTCTGAGAATCTGAAAGCACCGTGCTGGTTGCATCTGCCAAATAATGCTACAAAATGAGAATCTGACATGATTTTAGGCTTCAACAATCAACATTCCTTGAATATCCAAAAATTTGGTGTGCAACTTATGTTGGTGGAGGAGGCCCAGAATAGTGTGGACATGCTGCAAATGATCTGACCAGGACTAACGGAAATCCAAAATAACATCTAAGTAAACCACAGTGGACTTATGGAGATGTTGTTGGAAGATGTCATTGATGATCCTTATGAAAGTGGTAGAGTCCCCTGAATTTGTCAAGATGTTGCGCTGACCCCACTTGGTGCTGGAATAGAACCTATCAAGTCGCTGAACCCTTCAAATACCACACCACCCACTTATTTACCAAAATATTTCCCTCCGAAGCAATATCAATGAAGTGAATATCCCTTTCTTCCTAGGCATAGTGTAGATATGATATATCCCAAGGAACTAGACGCAGGCCTGGCTCACCTCCATACTTCGACCACAAGCATCCCTTCAAGACTAGACGAGCTGCCGAAACTGAGTCTTGCTGGGGTACCAGCGAGAAACATAATACATGTGCAATGCCTGGAGATGCATCCAACCACAGTCAACTTCCCCTAAAGGGATATCCAAATATCTGATTATAACTCCTGGATGAATATGGGACCAGGCTATGAGAATCCAGTAATCAGTTTTATGAGCACTGGTTATTTCCCTTGAAGCAACACAAAAGGTGTCCAAGCATGAGAGAGTCCCGTCAACAGACCCCTGATCCGCACTGACAGATAGAAAAGAAACATCTGCAAAATGGTTATTAACCATCTCTTAGCCATTTGGGCACAAAATACCTCTAACCTCTCTTGCAATACGAGATGACTCAAGCAATTAACCTAAGGTATATGCAATAAAGATTCAAAAGATATAAATAAACAACTAGAGGGCACCCTTTTCAAATGGATCAATGGAGAGCAATATGCAGGGATAAGGAGTTGTTAATTAAAATAAAGGTTGAAGCATTGGTGAATAAAGTGTTCACCATGGCCACACACTGGGAACCAAAACGCAAGTAAGAAAACATCTCAGAGATGAAGGACCAATCAACTCGGTTATAAGCCTTGTCAAAGTGAGACTCCAACATAAGGATTTATTGACTCTTCTCTCGGGTCCAATCCATACCCTCCGATGCTGAAACCACAGTATCAAGAATGAACCTCCCGTGAACAAAGCTAGTCTGGTTCAACCAAACCACTCATTACCTAGCAATCAACTAGATCCTCATATCCAAGGCGTTAGCCATTAATTAATAAGCAATTGTGAGCTAGCTGGTCTGTTGCCAACCCCCAATGGTATCTCTTGTTGCATTCTTGGGGATGCCCTTAATCCGCCCCAGATCAAGAAACTTGGAAAGGTGATCGAAGGAAAATACTTCTTACTCTAGACTACAAACATCATCACCAATGGAGTCCAACATAGGCTTGTAAAACTCACAAGGCAAACCATCAAGCCCAAGGGACTTGCCATTCTGTATAGAGTTCAAGGTTGTGAAAAGTTTTGATCCAATATCTCCTGGTCATAACCAAAGACTTTTTGAGGGACAACTTTGCAGTAAACATTTTGAACAACATGCACATCATCCATCTGATCATAAGGAGCAGAATTAGACTGGAAATGAGAGCTAAACATATCATAAACTTATCACAAACCTCTACAGATCCTTAGCTAGAGAACCGTCTGATAAAAAAAGACCAAGCACCTTGTTCACGACCAGCTTCTTGTTAAGGAAGTCAAACTGAAATTGAACACCTTATCCCCTTTTGGATCCACTGGAGACGAGAGTGAATCTTGACACCTCGAGCTTTATAATCCTCTCCTCGCCTCGCTGCCATCTTCAATTTTGTAGGCTCCCCTTGAAGAGCAACATTATGAATGTCCTTTTTAAGAAAGTGAAAACCTCCTGCAAGCTCTACTAAGCAACTCACTATTCCTTCCTCTTGTGAGCCATAATCCTGCCCTAGCCTTTCATGGAGTTCACTATACGACATACAACAACCTCCCAGCAAAGGATCCACTCTTGCGTGCCTTGTGGTTCTCGAGAAAATTTTCAAACCCATTAAATAAGGGCTAAGAAATTCTCCGACTCTAAATGTGCACATTCAATTTGAAAATTGAAGATGGAGGCACATCAAATGATTGTCCTAAACAATGCTAGGCTTGAATTGGAAGATGATTCGATTCAGTCACATCCATTAACACAACCACAAGGTAAAGTTTGCCAAAAAAGGTTAACTCCTTCCTAGGGCCATAAAAACAATCTAACCAAGCTTGCACTCTGTTCTGTCCTTTCCTATAAATGGACTAAGTGAACCAAAATCCATAGTCTAGACCCTCTTGCCTCTAGTTAGTTTCCTTGCACCGACACCAAGCCTGCTTATCCAAACTAGTGATCACTGAACCCTTGCCTCTACTATGGTCCCCATCGACTCCATCGTAATATAATTCCCTTCCACAATCCACTTTGTTGTTAGAAGAGAGGAGGCCATGCTATCCCTATCAAAACTAAGATTAGGGGCATACATTGCAGAAAAACCGAGAACTCAATTATGGATCATGAGCGCCCTAAACACGTCAATCCTTAGGGTTCGACCTAGGAGTAATCACAAAACTATGCAAAGACAAAGAAAGGGTGACCACCACCCCTTCACTCCCCTAACAATGCTCTAAAGCACAAAAATCCAACAATAAAAGAACCTCCTATGCTTGCACCCAATCCACTAGAGCCTATACCACCAAGCCCACCACTAGGACCACCAGGTGCAGTGCCATCTCCTCTTGACCTCATACAACCACTAGAAGAACCACCTCCTCTAACACCTGTATCCCCTGAAGAGGCACCACTACCAACAACCTACTTCAAGGCCACATAAGAACTCTCAAGCCTTGCACCATCAGAAGAGGGTGTCACACACGCATTAGTACCATAGAAGAAAACAATGACATTGGCAAAAAATCAGCAAGGGTCCAGAAAACATCTTCTCGGCAACATCGGCAGCAAAAATCGGCAAACCGCGACAAATATTGAAAAACACAAAATATATTCAATTTTTTCATTATTTTAAGCATATAAAGCAACAATGACATCAAATAAATACATTGGCACATAAATATAGAAAAAACACTAATATATATCATGTAGGCATGCCAAATATAATATGAGACATAAAAGTCGATATTGAAAGTCTGAATATAGTTGTCCAATAGTACTAAAAAGTGGGAAATCAATGGTCTAAGACAAAGGAAAGGGGTCAAGTATGAATGATATGCTTACATGGTTACATTGGTGGTATGACTTCACTTAAGCCCCTTTTTTTGTTATCATGATTAGGGTTGCTAGGTTAGTTTCATTTTCAGCACAACATGTACCGTTACCCATGTAATGCAGTTGTCGTTCTTTCATATTGAGTTATTTGCATTTCATTTGAACAAAGCAGGACAAAAGCATCTGCCTTTGATGCATTTAATGTCTTTGTGTGTTAGATATGTTTGCAGGTCTACAGGTACCCAAAAGATTCTATAGGTTGTCATACACTCCTAAGAATAGCACATACTCTACAGTTGGAGCCACAGTTATGCTTTTGCCATTTTACGGTGTTCTAGCAGGTCATTTGGCAGAGGAGGGTTTAAAGAGGTCAAGTGTGGGCTTCTCGTATTTGGTTGGCAATGGCTCGGCCCCTTGATTTTGATCTTGGGAGTACTATGGCTTAATGACATTGCTGACTACCCTTTGTTGGGGTTTTTATTCCTGGGGTTGGTGTTCGAGGCTTCTAGGGGTAGGTCATTGGGTCACATGACTACCACCCTTTTTTTGCTTTGAGGGGACTATTGCTTCTTCTAGGGAGGCCATGTTGATTTTTTTGGGCAGCATCGAGCATAGAAGAAAACATCGTTGATTTCCCGAAAAATCGCGAGATTTTCGGGAAGGCAATTTTTTTAGGCTAAAAAATCGCACAGCGCGTGGTTTTAAAAAAATCGCTGCGGAGACAGACATCGACTGCCGGGTTTGGTTAAAGGTGATTTAGTTTTTTTTTTTACCATTTTGAGTTTGAGAGTGAGGGAGACGACCTTGTTTACAGAGTGGGGTCTTTTATATGTTCCAACCCATGCGTGCCAAGCAAATCGGGACGTCATTAGCAACCCACTATCACAACTCGCGATTTTGCTTTTGATTGGCAGTTTGAGGGCTGTTTGAAACTAGACTCGGGGGTTTTAAGTGACTGAACTTTGAAGTTTAGAGTTTGAACTTTGAAGAATCATCAAGAGCCCAAGGGAAAACGCAGACAGAGGTGAGTAATTTAAAAAAAATCTATGGTATTTAAAATTTAAAATTTTACAGTTTAGTATTTATTTAAAATTTAAAATTTGAAAACTTGAAAGTTGAATCAGAATGTTCATTTGAGGGCCCTGAATCTCCAGATCTGTATATACAATACAGTATATAGTATATATTGTACAGTATATAGTATATACTGTATATATACAGTATATACTATATATTGTATAGTATATAGTATATACTATAAGCATAGTTACATATATCGTGTCGGCGAATATATCGCCGAGGGTCCGGAATGTAACTTATCGGCAACAACGGCGAAAATATTGGAAAATATCGGCAAATGTTGTAAAGCATAAAAAAAATACAAAAATAACCATTTTTTTCAATTTTTTAACATCTAAAGCAACAACAACATCAAATAAACACATTGCTACATAAATATGTAAATACAACTAATATATAAGATGTCAAATGGTGGATCATGATCACATATCGACTATAAAGTTATAAACTGAAAATATTGAAATATGTTCTTGATGGAATGATAGAAAATCACATCAAATGATCAAAATAAATGTCTCTCAAGAAATTAATCATCATGACTCGTGAGGCATCTAGATACTACATAATACAATGATAAATAGTAGGAATCATCGATCCCCTCTACCCCTTTTATAGGCAAGGGGCACCACTCTTCCTCTGGAAGCAGTAGGGGGTCTTGTAGGTGCTTTGGATGAGTTAGGCGTCAAATTGGAAGCTCCAACTACTTATGCTATGGTGGAAGGTCCAACTACTCTACAATTTTGATGAAACTTACCATGTTTAATGAGTGAAGGGTACATTTTTATTAAGGTCATGATAAAAGGTTTCAATAGTCAATGCCACCAACATCAAGGTATAGGGATGGGTTGATGTGCTTGATTAAATGCCAATCCCATACCCTCATACTTGATAAAATCCAGTGGAATTGTTGAAATCTTGAAATCCTGAAAACTATTAAGTCTCTTGAATTCTAAATGGGATCTAAAATTCTACTTTTTGCATATGAAGTCCGATGAGGTTGGAACCACTCTTAAACATCCTGAAACAATTAATGGCAATGTTAAAAATTTAAGTAAAATGATAGAAAATGAAAGTAAAGGAGAATGCCACTTTTAGTTTTAGTTTAATATTTTAATACTACCATTTATTACTTTAAGAATTTAATATATTTAGTTTTAATAACACTGCCAAAAACTTAACCCATGAATTTATTTTTCAAAATTCATTCAAATTTTTTTAGCAGGGCGATATTTTCCAAAATCTCCCGATATATTCCCAATATATTGCGACATATTGAATATATCGCGATATATTCAAAATGTCGAAAATATCGCGATTTTTTAGTGGCGATATATCGCCAAGGGCAATGACTCTCGATATATCGCGATATTGCCGATATATGTAACTATGACTATAAGTATAAAGTTTATTGGCTACCTAATCCTGGATTGACCCTTTCCTGGATGACTTAGCTATCCATGCCCACAGTTTCATAATCAGTTGAAACTTGAGAACTTTACAACTTCTAAACTAACCAATAAACTTTGCATATTAAAAATTTACAGTTTTGGGCCTTTTGGCATTTTGTGTGAATTGGCTGAATCAATTTGTGTTGATGATTTTATGGAAGGCAACCAGAGCCTCGTGCTTTGGTTTGTTCTTTTTCCATTTGGGTTTATTGTCTTTTTGTTTTTTGTTTTTTGGCAGCGACAGGTTTGACTTTTAAGTTTTGAGGCTATACATTTCCATTGCGAAAATGCCAAAGGCATTGGACCCATTTTGGAAATATGCTGACCCTGAAGATGGAACAAATCGACAACGATTGAATTGCAAATTGTGTGGACAACATATGATAGGAGGCATTAGCAGGTTGAAGTACCATTTGGCAAAACTCCCTGGCGATGACGTGAGGCTTTGTAGTGCAGTTACCCCCGAGATTATGAGAATGGCCCATGATACAATTCACTCGAAGGATAGAAAAAGGGAAGAGTCAGCTGCCAATAGCGCTGAACTTGCTGCAAGTGGAGTGGCTAGGACTTCAGGGACATATGATTATGATCATCCGGATCCCACTAAGGGTAGTGTTGAGGGCTCCACGGCCATGGGTTCAGCTTTTGTGAGAGATGCTGCCTCATCTTTCTTTGTTCCACAGAATAGCGTCAAGTCCATGGTTAAAAAAAGGGAGAAGGAAGAAGCAGATAGGGTTATGAGGAGGTTGCTTTTCTGGAGTGACTTGCCTCTTACAATAACAAGAAACAATCCTTTTTTTTTCAGCCTATGTGTGATGCCATTGCTATTGTTGGACCAGGGTACAAGTGCCCTATATATGAGGAGATTCAAGGCCCAATTCTTCAAGCAGAGAAGAAAGACATCAACACTAGATTGGAGGAATTTAAACAATCATGGGAGATTTCTGGATGCACATTGATGCCTGATGGTTGGTCAGATGTGAAGGGTAGAACCCTTCTTAATTTCTTGGTACAGTGCCCTAAAGGTACCATGTTTATCAAATCCGTTGATGCATCGCCATAGGTAAAAGAAGCAACATTGTTATGTGAGTTGTTGGATGGGGTCCTTCAGGAGATTGGTTTGGACAATGTGGTGCAGATCATAACAGATAATGCGGCCAATTATGTGGCTGTTGGTAGATTGCTTATGGAGAGGCACACCTCACTATTTTGGAGTCCATGCACTGCACATTGTATTGATTTGATGCTGGAGGATGTGGGGAAAATTCCCTTCATCAAGGAGGTTGTTGATCAAGTTAGGAGTATCACCAAATTCATATATAACCATGCTTGGGTTCTTAGCCTCATGAGGAGATGCACGAGAAACAGGGAATTTATGCGCCCTGGAATCACACGATTTTTCACCAACTTCATTTCTCTTCAGTCTTTGCTTCGAGTTCAGTTTGAGGTGAAGCAAATGTTGTTTGTGATGAGTGGCGAGATTGCACATATAGCAGGAGAGAGGATGGGAAATCCATCGCTAGATTGGTTTACACTGACTTCTTTTGGGAAGGAGTGGAGGAAGTGTGCTCAATCAGTGAACCTTTGGTAAAGGTTTTGAGATTAGTTGACAGTGACAAGCTCGCTATGGGCTATTTGTACGAGGCCATGGATAGGGCCAAAGAGTCTATTCGGTCTTATTATGTGGGGAAGGGTACCCCTGTACACAATAGACACATGATGCTATGGGAGTTGATTGATACACGATGGACCGGGATACTCCATCGACCTATTCATGCAGTTGCACCTTTCCTCAACCCCGCCTTTTTCTACAAGTGTAACTTTGATTTTGATGAATAGGTTTTGGAAGGGCTTATCAAATGTATGAATAGGATGGCACCTAATTTTGAGACTCGCATGAGTATTACTCGTGAGATGGAGATGTATCGAGAGGCTACTGGACTATTTGGCTATGCCGATGTTGTCCATGCAAGGAACAATTTGACTCCAAGTAAGTGATTGCAAATTAGAATTTATTTGAATTTTGAACTTCAAATTCTTAAATTTTAATTGTGTTTTATGATTTATCATTTTATTTGAAATTTGAAATTTGAAATTTGAATTATATAATCCGATTCTCTTTCTTTCTTGTTTATTGTAGGTGTTTGGTGGAGGACATATGGTGCAAGAAAACCAAATTTAAAAAAAATTGCCATCTGAGTCCTCAGCCAAACCTGTAGCTCTTCTGTATGTGAGCGTAATTGGAGTGTCTTTGATAAAATACACTCAAAGAAATGCACCAAGTAAGAACTTCATCAAAGTAATTAAATTCATTGTAATTTAAGATCCTCTTTCATATTGTTTTCCTTTGGCCTCAAGACTCAAGACTCATTAAATTTTTTTATCACCCTCTTACAGGTTGGATTTCCCACACCTGAATGACTTGGTGTATGTCCACTACAATCTTCGACTGTGGATGAAGCAGGTGGAGAAATCACCCGATGTGGATGCCATTTGCTTGGACAATATTGATGTATTGTCCAAGTGGAGGGTGGAGGTTGAGTTACCTATCATGGAGGAGGCACCTGCATGGTTAGATGAGTAGCAGTAGTAGGGGCAGGAGGATGAGGAGGAGCAAGAGGAGGAACAGGAGGAGGCGGAGCGCTTTGACCCAGAGGACTTAATGGAGGGTGATGTGGCTTCATCAGTACCACCTTCTACACTGGTCGATGCATCTACTCAATCATTGGCATCGAGTCCCTCATTGACACTGATTGCAGGGCCAGGACCTTCTACTGTCAGCGGCAGGCCTGGCAAACCGCCCATGATATTTTCCTGTAAAAGGGGAAGAGGGCATTAATTTATATTTCAGAGACAGATAGTTAGCCACTAGTTTTGTGATGTCATTTTGTGTTGGACCATTGATTTCCCACTTTTGAGTACTATTGGACAACTAAATTCAAACTTTCAGTATCGACTTTTGTCTCATATTATATTTGGCATGCCTACATGATATATATCAGTTTTTTTTCTATATATATGTGCCAATGTATTTATTTGATGTCATTGTTGCTTTATATGCTTAAAATTATGAAAAAATTGAATATATTTTGTGTTTTTCAATATTTGCCGCGGTCTGCTGATTTTTGCTGATTTTTTTCGTCGATGTTGCCAAAAAGATGTTTTCTGGACTCTTGCCAATTTTTTGTCGATGCCGATGTTTTCTTCTATGGCATCGAGAGCCATTCTCTTAGAAGAATGGGGACACCTGGTCCGGGACCACGATGTAGACTCAACCTAGTGTTGAGTGACCATTCTGTTGAATGGTAGGTATCTGGTCCTTAATCATGATATGGACCCAACTCTGCCCTGGGTAGACTCAACCTAGTGTTGAGTGACCATTCTATTGAATGGTATACATCTGGTCTAGGAACACGATGTGGACCAGTCTAGTACTGATAAACTCAACTTAGTTCTGGGTAGCCATACTCTTGGAGAATTAAGGCACCTGGTCTGTTACCAGGAAGGCACTATAAGCCCTAGACTTGGTCTAGGCATGTGTGTCACTTTGACCCTTGATTAATGGGCTTTTTGTACTTCTCCAAGGCTTAGCTACCCTTGGTTAAGTTACCCTAGTTCCTAATCTTGGTGTCACACAGAGCGTGAGATAAAAGCATTAGTAATTCTCTTGGTTTATGATGATGCACTTTTAATGGAATCAAAAGACCACAGGGGCACTTGGAAAAAACTAAAGTCAAAAGTAAAAAATATATAAGGACTTTTGGACCATAGGTGAAAGTAAAAAACACATAAGGACTTTTCGTAAAAGTAAAAAATACATAAAGGACCTTTTAGACTACTGAAAGGTAAAAAGGTAAAAGTGAAATTAGGAAAGAATAAAATAATATTATTTTATTCTTCCTAATTTTGGTCCACTCACAGGTGACTGAAGGATATAAAAGAAGATCAAGTCATTTCATTATTACACACACTCTTGCTTTGAGAGGTGAAGCTGCTCTTACTGAAGAATTCGTTGAAGGTTGTCTTTATGGTTTTGCCCTAGCTAGGGCATCCATCTGTTTTCTGTTTTACCCTCAGCTAGGGTTTGTCTCCTTCCTCCACCACCAACAACAGATCTTTCACGGGAAGCTGAGGTTTCATCTTCGGGCAGCCTTTCTTTCTTTCTTGATAGCCTCCCTCTTCCACTACAGTCTCCTATCTCTCCTGGGTAGGGCTCGGACTGTTCAACAGAGCCACGGGAAGGCCCTAACTATGCTTTGGCTACCCCTTCCAACTTACGGGCACCCACAGAAATCCCTAGAAGGGCCTTTGACAGCTTGCTAAGAGCTTCCGGGCACCCTAGCTAAGCCCCTGAGGGCTCGAGCAGGCCCAAATTTGTTGCGACTAGCAGACAGAGCAATGCTAATAGTAGTCGTGGTTTTGGCCTTAGGTTTGAGCTGCCCAAAACAAACTCCGGGCAGTCTGTTAAACCCTCGAGCAGTGTAGATCTGCCATCCGGGCAATTGAAGGAACAAACAACAGTTCCGGGCAGAGCAAAAAATGGTCGGGAAGGGACAGAAGAAGATTCTGGCAGGGGAGAAGGAAATCCGAGCAAGGTAGAAGAAATTCTGGGCAAACATTCTCAGACTCCGGGCAGGCCTTTATCAGTTCGGGCAGACTTGATCATTTTCAGACATATCTAGAAATTTGAACAACTAGGGTTTGAAACCCTTAGCTTGAATTTACTGTGAAAATTTTGACCTTCTGTAATTGTGGTTTAACCCTAGTAGGGTTTGAGGAACTTTTGAAGAATTTCTTAGTCATCTCATTTACGAGATGAGCTACTATTGCTTTTTGGGGTTTTTGTCCTTTAAAGGTTTTCCCAGTGAAAAACTCTTGTGTCCATTGTGCTGATGTGATGAATGTTAAGTTACTGCACTTATCATTTGTTTTAAGATAGTCTGCAAATTTTTTAAGTATTCATGCTAATGCTAAAATTCAACATGGTATCAGAGTTTAGCATGTGAAAACACAGTAAAGGGACACTACTGTTGTTTTCCTAGATCTTGGGATAAGATTTGCAGACTTAACATTTGACTAAGTTGCAGAGATGGCTGTAAATGCTTTCAGACCGGAAGAGAAGCTCTATGGTTCAGCCAACTTTAACTCCTGGAAGGCTAGGTTAACAACCACTCTAGATGAAAATGACTTGGATGACATTGTTTTTAATGTCACAGAAGAGCCAACAACAAATGCTGGCAGGCTTGCTTACAAGAGGAAGCAAGCTAAGGCTAGAAGAATCTATTATGATTCTGTCAGAGAGTCAGTGATGCCCAACATCACATCTTTGAACACTGCTAAAGAATGCTTTGATACTTTGGCCAACCTATATGAAAATAAGGCTCTCAGTTAGAAGAGAGTCTTGAAGAAGAGGCTACGAACTTTGAATTTGAACAAAGAAGAAAGCGTTGGTTCCTTCTTCATGAAGATTGCACAGGTAAGAGATCAACTCATTTCTATTGGTATTACTGTTGATGATGATGACCTTGTGTAAATAGTGGTTGATGGTCTCCCAAGCTCTTGGGAAACTTTCATGGCATCCGTTAGTGGACGAGAGAATCAGCCAACCTTTGAAAGGCTTTGGCATGATTGCATAGAAGAAGAAGTGAAGACCTCTAGAAAGGTAATCAAGAAGGACAACCTTGCACTTGCAACAAAGACAAAGAAGTTCAAGAAGCCTTTCCCTCAGCAAAAGAAGGGAAATAAACCTCATGGTAAGTTTTCTGACATTTCTAAAGAGGAATGTTATAGTTTCCACAAGTTTGGACATTTTGCTAAAGACTGCAGGCAGAACAAGAAGAAACCCAAGAGAAGGTTTCAAGTATCTGCTGTAGAAGCAGAGGAAGAAGAAGGTGAAGAACCAAGGAAGAAGAAGAAGAAAACTAAGGCCAACAAAACTGAAGAACCTAGAAGAGAGTACTACTTGATTTCTGCTCTAACTGGTTCTTTCTCAGATTGTTCCACTTCTTGGTTGGACAGTGGTGCGTCCAGGCACATGACAAGTAACCGTGGAGCTCTCACCAGTTACAGAAAGAAGAAGTTCACCACTTAGATAAAACTTGGAGATGATTCCACTTACAAGATTGAAGGAGTTGGCTCAACTTCACTTCAACTTGATTTAGGTTTAAAGAAAAATCTTTTATCTGTTGCTGGTTTAGAAGACAAGGGTTACATAGTCCTCTTCATGGACAAGAAGGTCTTTTTATTGGAAAAAGACACAGATCTAAACTCAACAGTACAGATTGGGATCCGAGAGGGAGGCCTCTACAAGGCTTCCAAAGATTCCACTCACGCTTTGGTACATGTTATCCACTTGTACAGGATTATGCACCTTATAACCTAAGGTCTGGGGTTACCAACATACTCAATTAACTTGCAGACAATTGACTCTAGAGTGCAGTAAAGGAAATAGGAGGATGAGAAAGACTTACCCAATATACGACGGTTGATCCTCGCTTGTCCTCTTCTGCTCTGCTTCTCCTCTAAAGTCTTTAGGGATGCTTTCTCCTTCACCTGTCAAGGATCAATCTTCCAAATACGAGATGATTCATATATATAAACAGGTTAGATAAATCATATACAGAATGCTGAAACATAAACATTTATCAAACCACAATACATGAGATACATTCAAGACACAATATGGAAGAAGGATTCTCTTTATTATCAATAATGAAGAAGTTCAGATTACAGCCCAACGCCTGAGACAAGGACTCCTCTGCAACCAAAGGATTCTGAGTTCCACTGCTCCAAAGACTTCTGTATAAACTCCACCAGCATAACTTTGCTCTCCAAGTGTGTGTATCAAACACCCTCCCCAAGGCCTGTATTTATACATGGTGAAATAAGGCAGTTTCGAAGGTTGAGACAGTTAAGGAGATTAAGGTAAATGGCTTAACTAATCTCAAGTAATCACGTGTTTTTATTTTTAATGTCAAAGGGACATATCCGCGGGTATCAAGAACGACAACTCGCGTATGATTCACGAGTTTCTATAAGGGCAACCTGCGTATACATCCATTCGCGACTTGCAACAACTGACACTCGCGTATGATCCGCGAGTTGCATATATATAGGGTCACGGATATGACTTGACATAGCTAAAAAGTCAAAGTAACCAGCTGGATGGATGAGGAATGTATTTTATAATAAGCCCATCTATAGTGTTTTGGGCAACCTTCAATCCATAGATGTCCTTTTGTGTGCCAACATAAGGGATGTCAGCACTCGGACGGAGAGGTGCCATTCAGGTGGATAACAGTACATCACACAATTGATCCATGTGACCTTTGGCATAGAAGGTTTGAACACCTTCACTACACAACTCTCCCAGGATTGTAGAAGATGGTGACAGGTATGCCAAAAGTTTCTCCAAAACATGAAGGAATCTGCAAAGGATGTGCTCTAGGTAAGAACACTAAGAAATCCTTTCCCAGAAGCAAAAGTAGATCTAAAGGTATTTTGGATTTGATTCATTCTGACATTTGTGGGCCTATGTCTTCACCCTCCTTGGTGTTTATACTATGTCTTGTTTATTAATGATTACTCTCGGAAATCATGGATTTACTTCCTCAAGGCCAAGAGTGAAACCTTTGACAGGTTCAAAGAGTTCAAGACACTAATTGAAAATCAGACTGGCAGACACATCCGTATCTTGAGATCAGATAACAGAGGTGAGTATGAATTTAATAAGTTTGATGATTTTTGTCGAGAAGCAAGAATCAAGAAAGAGCTGACACTGCTTTAAAACCCTAGTAGAATGGGGTTGTAGAAAGGAAGATTAGAACGATTTGTGTAGTTGCTAAAGCTATGATCATCGATCTAGATCTTCCTTTATTCTTGTGGATTGAAGCTATAGGTACTGCTGTGTATATTCAAAACAGAAGCCTTCATGCTATCTTGGGGGAGAAGACTCCAGAAGAAGTCTTCACCAAGAAGAAACCTGCAGTTGACCACATGAGGATTTTGGCACTCCTATGTATGTCCATGTGCCAAAAGAAAAGAGGGCCAAGCTGGAGCCCTCTGGTAAGAAAGGTATATTTGTCGGGTACAATGATTGCTAGAAGGCTTATCGAGTATACATACCTGGACAAAGACACATAGAGGTCGATAGAGATGTGATCTTCCATGAGGAAGTTGTGTTTCGTAAAACACTAGAGCTTTCACCGAAAGATGTAGTTACTGCACTTGAGTTTCCAGATTCAGAAATTCAGAGGGAGGAAGAGGAATTTGAGGATCAAATTCCAGATGTACCTGAGAACACTGAAAGTCCACTAGAAGAACTACTTGAAGTTCCTTGTTCTAAAAAGAGACCTGCTTGGTATCGAGAGACTGTGCAAGAAGGCGAGAAGCATAAAGCTCCTCCCGAGACTTTAAGAGAAAGCATAAGACCACATAAGTGCTCCGGTCTTATGAATCAGCTTATCAGTTCAGAACCTTCATCATACGAAGAAGTAGCAAGTAAACAGGTATGGGTTGATGCCATGATTGAAGAGTACAAGTCAATCATAAGAATGATGTGTGGGAAGTTGTTCCTAGACCAATAGGAAAGTCAGTAGTGACTTCCAGATGGCTTTATAAGATCAAGCATGTTGCAGATGGCAGTGTGGAAAAGTATAAAGTCAGATTTGTAGGTCGTGGCTTCACTCAGAAATAAGGCATTGACTATGATGAGACATTTTCTCTTGTTGCCAGGCATACTACCATTAGAACCATCATTTCACTTGCTGTAGTATTCAAATGGAAGTTACATCAGATGGATGTAAAGACAGCCTTTCTCAATGGTAAGATTGAGGAAGAAGTTTATATTGAACAACCTGAAGGCTTTGTGACTCATGGGAAGAAGACCCATGTATGTAAATTGAAGAAAGCCTTGTATGGACTGAAACAGGCTTCGAGAGTCTGGTATGCCAGGATGGATGGATTTCTTCATAGCTTGGGGTTTTCCAAAAGCATAGATGTTTCTAACTTGTACTTTAAGATTGTTCATATTCATGTCTTGATACTTGTTCTATGTTTCTTATAGGTGATGAACAGTTGATAGACCAGTGTAAGAGGGAGCTTACCTCTAAATTCGAGATTTAAGATCTCGAATTGATGCATTACTTCCTTAGCTTAGAAGTCTGGCAAAAGCCAGGTGAGATCTTCCTGACCCAAGGAAAGTATGCAGTGGATATCTTGTAGAGATTCGGGATGCAGGACTGCAAGTCCATGAGCGTACCAATGACTACCACCTTAACAAAGTTGCATGATTCAACCACCAGTTCACAGAGTGTGGACTCTACTTTGTACAAACAACTTATTGGTTCCCTGATTTAACTCATGCATACGAGACCAGACATCTATTACACAGTGAATGCAATGAGTCAGTTCATGTCCGATCCGAAGCACATACACTTGGTAACCGCCAAACATGTACTCAGATATGTGCGAGGTACTATCACTTATGGGCTTAGGTATACTTCCAGCAGTGGAGTATTGTTATCTGGATATTCAGATTTAGATTGGGACGGCAGTGCAGTTGACCAAAAAAGTACCTCTGGTTATTGCTTCAGAATGGGATCAACAATGATCTCTTGGTCCAGCAGGAAGCAGGGTCCATAGCTCAGAGTACAGTCGAGGCATAGTATATTGCTGCAAGTGATGCCTGCAAGGAAGCAGTTTGGCTCAGAAAATTATTATCTCATTTGTTCGGGGGAAAGCTTGACTCAACGATCATCCATTGCGATAATCAGAGTTGCATAAAGCTTTCAGAGAAACCAATGTTTCATGATAGATCTAAACACATTGAAATGAGGTATTATTTCATCAGAGACCTAGTGCAGAGAGGTGCTATGAAGTTGCAGTACATTCGTACAGATGTACAAATTGCAGATATCTTAACCAAGCCTCTGTCAGCATCAAAGTTCGTGTACTTTCGTGACAAGCTGGGTATGGTAGAGAATGCCTCTGTCGCTGAGAGGGAGTGTGTATTTTCTAAGCAGCATCGAGAGCCATTCTCTTAGGAGAATGGGGACACCTGGTTTGGGACCACGGTGTAGACTCAACCCAGTGCTAAGTGACCATTCTGTTGAATGGTAGATATCTGGTCCTTGACCATGATATGGACCCAGCTTTGCCCTGGGTAGACTTAAACTAGTGTTGAGTGACCATTCTGTTGAATGGCAGACATTTGGTCCAAGACCACGATGTGGACCAGTCTAGTACTGATAGACTCAGCTTAGTTCTGAGTAGCCATTCTCTTGGAGAATGGAGGCACCTAGTCTGTTACGAGGAAGGCACAATAAGCCCTAGAATTGGTTTAGGCATGTGCAACACTCTGACCCTTGATTAACAGGCTTTGTGTACTTCTCCAAGGCTTAGCTACCCTTGGTTAAGTTACCCTAGTACCTAATCTTGGTGTCACACAGAGTGTGAGATAAAAGCATTAGTAACTCTCTTGGTTTATGATGATGTACTTTCAATGGAATCAAAAGACCACAGGTGATGACCATAGGGGCACTTGGAAAAAGGATAAAGTCAAAAGTAAAAAATACATAAGGACGTTTGGACCACAGGAAAAGGGACCATAGGTGAAAGTAAAAAATACATAAGGACTTTTGGTAAAGTCAAAAATATGTAAAGGACCTTTTAGACTACTGAAAGGTAAAAATGTAAAATTGAAATTAGGAAAGAATAAAATAATATTATTTTATTCTTGCTAATTTTGGTCCACTTACAGGTGGCTGAAGGATATAAAAGATCAAGTCATTTCGTTATTACACACACTCTTGCTCTCACAGGTGAAGCTGCTCTTACTGAAGAATTCATTGAAGGTTATCCTTATGGTTTTTCCCTAGCTAGGGCATCCATTTGTTTTCTGTTTTACCCTCAGTTAGGGTTTGTCTTCTTCCTCCACAAACAGCAGCAGATCTCTCACGAGTAGCTGGGGTTTCATCTTCGGGCAACCTTTCTTTCTTCCTTGGCAGCCTCCCTCTTCCATGACAGTCTCCTATCTCTCTAAGGCAGGGCTTGGCCTATTCAATAGAGCCACGGGCAGGCCCTAACTGTGCTTGTGTTTCCCCTTCCAACTTACGACCACCCACAAAAATCCCTAACAGGGCCCTGGGAAGCCTGCTAAGGGCTTTCGGGTACCCTAGCTAAGCCCTTGAGGACTTGGGCAGGCCCAGATCTGCTACGGCCAGCAGACGGAGGGCTTCTAACAGCATCTGTGGTTTGGCCCTAGCTCTGGGCTTCCCAAAATAGACTCCGGGTAGTCCGTTATACCCCTTGGCAGTGTAGATCTACCATCCGGGCAGGTGAAGGAACAAACAACAATTCCGGGCAGAGTAGAAAATGATCGGGCAGGGACAGAAGAAGATTTGAGCAGGGAAGAAGGAAATTCGGGCACTGTAGAAGAAATTTCGGGAGTACATTCTCAGACTCCGGGCAGGCCTTTATCAGTTTGGGAAGACTACTATTGGCAGACTTGATTATTTTTAGACAGATCTGGAAATTTGATCAACTAGGGTTTGAAGCCCTTAGTTTGAATTTGCTGTGAAAATTTTATTTGACCTTCTGTAACTGAGGTTTAACCCTAGTGAGGTTTGAGGAACTTTTTGAAGAATTTCTTAATCATCTCATTTACGAGATGAGCTACTAATGCTTTTTGGGGTTTTTGTCCTTTAAAGGTTTCCCCAGTGAAAAACTCTGGTGTCCATTGTGTTGATGTTATGAATGTTATTTTACTGCACTTATCATTTGTTTTAAGATAGTCTGCAAATTTTTTAAGTATTCATGCTAATGCTAAAATTCAATAGGTCATCCCTGAGTCCACAACCCCTCTCACACCCCACTTTGACCTTCTCTGCAATTGATTTTACCTTCACCAAATCGACCTCTTGATGTCTTCATGATTGATCAAGCCTCAAGCTAGGGAAAGGGGGGTGTTGAGGGACTTTATTCATCATTCTAGGCTTTGTAGGGGCATGGCGTCCTCCTTAGGGTCATTCTTGTAGTCAGAGTGATGCCTTGGCTTGCTTATTTTAGTATTTTTTATGATTTTATGTTGGTTTTAGGGCTTAGTCCCCAACGTGTGGGTGAGAAGCCTTAATTTTGTCACATTTTAATATTATATTGTTTTAATTTGAAATTGACATGTAGGCTTGATAAAAATTAAAATCTTGTGCTAAAGTGGATATAAATATCCATTCACTTTTCATTTGTAAAGTACAAGACTTGGGATCAAATTATGTTTATTCTCTTTCTCTTGTTATATGGGCTCTCTATGGGATCCACACCTCTTGGAGTATCTTCTCTTGGCTTGAAAAGTGAAAGTGGAATGATTTTTTAGGGTTTTTACACATGCTTGTTGATGCTTGAATGGTTGGAAGAACACATGCTCAAGGGATGATCTATGCTTCATGTTTGTTCATTCTTTGATAAATGTTGGTAAGTCTTTCTTTATCTTTGGTTGAATGGTGCTATGCTAGTGCATTCTTCTTGTTAAGTTAGGGTTTCTTATCAATACTTTGTCAACTTGTATGGTGAAAAAATGTCCTCTTGAAAGACTTTTACTTGTGATTGAGCCTTGGATCTCTACTTTTGCACTTCTTAGGCTCCTACCACGAACCCTTGAGGTTGTTGTAGGAAGCCCTAATTAGCAAGCCTAGAGGGACATTTCATGTAGGGATGTTGATCATAGATCCCTTTATGCCCAGGATTGAGATGAAATCATATCCCCTTCTCTTGTTCCTTATCTAAAACTTAACTTTCTTGTTTGTTACTTTAGTGTTTTTTAGTTTGCTATTCATGACAAAAGCCTAAAATCAAATATATTAGAAAACCCCAAAAATTCTTAAAACCTAAAATCACAAAAACATTTGTCCTAAAATTTCGGCCTTAAAATTTCAAGCCTTTAAGTTTTCGGCCCTAAAATTTCTGCACTAAACTCTCAGACCCAAAAACTTGGCATCCTAAAATCTTGACCCTAAATTTTCGGCCCTAAAATTTCGGGATCCTAAAATTTCGGCCTCCTTAAATTTTGGGCCCAAAAATTTTGGCCTACCTTTTTAACCCTAAACTGCTTTGCGATGGTTTCCTCCACCGTATACTTGCTTTCTACTGTGATTTCAAGTATTGATATTTTTGCTCAAAAGGACTATTAAGGCAATCTCTATTACATGTTAACAATGTTGATTATTACTATTAATTACACTTGTTGAATGATAACACTTACTACTGTTTATCTCAATAATTGAATGCTATAGAATTTGAAATGATTTTTTCCATTGAACTTTATTGGCTGGAATAGTTTACTGTGTGTGTTGATTAAAGTTGTCATTGATGCCAACAGTGCCCTAGTGTGGGTTTGTTAGGTCTTGGTGCCCCTTTTGGAGCCCCTTTGGGTGTGTCTTGGTTTGTTTCCAAGGAGCCCTTTTGACATTGTCAAGGCCCAAGTTGAAGCTCTTGGAGCCCTTAGGACAATAACAAAAGCCCTTTGTAACCCCTAGTGTTATGTTTGGTGTCTAAGGAGTCCTTTTGACTTTTTCAAGTCCATGTTTGAATCCCTTGGAGACCTTGAGACTTTGTCAAAATCCCTTGTTGCCCCTTGTGCTTGTTGTGTCTCCTTGAGATATTCCTTGGTCTCCTCGAGTCCTTCGTTGACCTCCTTGACCCTTGTTGTTAGCCCTCTTATTCTTGGTCTTGACGTAGTCCCCTTGTTAGTTGGTGTTGAGGTCTTGGAACCCCTCCTTTTTGGGTCTTTGTTGATCTTGAGAGGTGTTGCACCCTTTCTCTTGGGGCTCTTGGCACCCTTGGTGGTCTCTTCTAGTGGTGGTTTTATAGTCTCTTTTGGTGTTGAATTTATTCCTTTTGACATGGCACTTTTGTCTTATGGTCCTCTTTAAACCTTGATGATGTTGATGTGGAGTCCTTGAAACCAATACTTGTGGTTGTGAAGCCCTAACGTGACACTTTATTCCTACCTTTGCAACATGACCATTTCAGACCAGTTTTTGACATGGACATGGCATTTCATCCAAGCATGAAATGTGTTTTTTAAGAAAGCCCTTAGTTTGTGAAAGAACAAAAAATGTAGTGGCATTTTAAACAAGTATATATGAGGTCGGATTCCAAAAAAAAAGTGAATAAATTTTATAATCCAATACATGAAGAAGTCGGCCATCTAAGAGAATTTTTTTTATTTGTTTTACTTAAACAAGTCAGCCCAACATAAAAAAGATATTTATTAATAGGTCGGCCAGGCTAAATTTCTCCACGTTAAATGTGTATATATTGTAAGATGATCTTCTCATTTGACACACGAAATCAACAAGTTATAGCTTTGAATTTTCGGGTATCATTGAGGCAGCCGCAGTGGAGGATGATATATGCTTGAAAAGACTATTATCTCTTGTTCCGATCTCGGTTTTGCCTCAGCATAAAAGCTTATTGTTCCAAAGACATGTGTACAAGGCTTGTTCTAGAAGAAGGTGAAATCTAAAGATCCTTTCATATCTGATTTCGGGCTATTGCAAGCATGATCTTGGTGACTACAGTGCTTAATCTCCTAGGGCATTCGAGCTTCTCTACATTAGAGCATCATCTCTGATTTTGGGTAAATGTAGACTGAGGCAGCCACAATAAGAGGTTTCAAAAGGCATCCGAAGGCTGGAATCCAAGACACAGTTGCACAGTAGTCCATCTGGAGTTTGGACGGTTTTGGTTTTATGATAGTCAAGTTTTAAGGTGCATTTTGTGTACAACCTGTTATCTTTTTTCTTGCTTTGATTGAGTTTTGTGACCTTTTGGTCACAAGTGAGTTTTGAAAGTGTTGACTGAGTCTTCACTATATATAGTATTGAGTCTTGACTGAGTTGTATAATATTGAATGAGAAGTTAACTTTATGTAATAAGAGTAGACTGTTAGTATTGATACCTTTTGTTTTATAAATTGTTTCACTGTATGTAAGCTTTGGTGTGATTTGACAAGTTGTTAGTACTCTTTAACAATACTTTTTGACAGTGTGTAAGTGGTTGATTTGTTGTTGCCCTAGTTTCATTAGTCAAGTTGACTATCCTAAGATTGTTTGTAATTTATTAATCTTGACAATTTGATTGTTCTTGGATCTTAGGAGTGACAGAAAGTGGTTGACTGTATCTAGTTTGATTGTTTACTTGGTAGATTCTTAGGTGTGTTGGATTTGATTGTGAAGTCTTATGGTTGTTTTATTGAGTTGAGTCCACAGCTAAGTTGCACCAAAAGGAATAGGAAACAGATACAGATACGGGGGTGGGGACGGATACGCCAAATTTTCAAAAAAGGCAGATATGATACGGCAGGGAAACGACATATATATATATATATATATATATATATANTATCATTAATCATACATGTAACATGCTACTATGAAAACTGTTAACTAATATTATTTGAATGATCATGCCCAGAGTCAGAGTCATTATCTATGTCCTCAACAGAAGTAGACCAAAAATAGGGATCCCGACCCTGGCTTGATTCCCCTGGGCCTGAAAGCACATATCCAACACCAATGTTCACATCCTATGGCTATGGAAGTGGGTCCAAGTCCATCCAAGGCATAGGAGTTCAACAATCAGCACAACTAACATCAAGGTACACAAAGGGGTTGATGTGCTTGATACCCTCATATATAATAGGATTCAATGGAAATGTTGCAATCCTGAAATCCTGAAAACTGTTAAATTTGTTGAATTTTGAATGGGCTAAAAAACTCTTCTTTTTGCATATGAAGTCCGATGGGGTTGGAACCACTCTCAAACATCCTAAAACAATTAATGGTAATGTTAAAAAATTAAGTGAAAGGATAGAAATTGAAACATAAGGAGAATGCCACTTTTACTTTAAGAATTTAATATCACCATTAAATATTCTTTATAGCTTCCATGGGGAGGTCTTGGGTCCCTTAGGGTTTCAACGTAGACCAGGAAAACAATTAAAAAATCTATTTAAGAAGTAAAAACCATTGGAAACTTGGCCATCTCTCTTTGATATGTTTCACAATTTCCCTGAAACGTATCCAAAACCCTTGAAACATATCTGTAGCAATCTGATACGTTTCAATGACGTTTCAGGATCTGAAATAGGAAACGACGTTTCAGGAAGGCTACTGGGACGTTTTCGGTAACTTAGGTCCACAGTCTTGTGTGCCTTGAAAGTTGCTTGTGTGTGTCTTACTTGATGAGGCAGACCAAACTGAAAGGAATGGAAGACTACCAAAGCACATGATCAGATTGGTACAGGTTAATGATCAGATTAGTATAGGTTAATGGTCAGTATATGCAGTTTGGCACAGGTACACAAGCAAAATTGAACAGTTGAATTAGTTGGTTGGTTTGACAGGTCCACAAGTCCAAATCCTTCTTCTTTAGGGTGGTAGGGTGGTGCTAAGGCTCACAGTTATATTCTGTGAGTAGAGCTGTTGTAGCAACTTGTTAGTTTTAGTTGATGAAGCCTAGGAGGCTGCAGCTGCTTCTAGTTGTGGATGGAGATTGTATAAGTATTGTATTTCCAGTTGTTGTTGGAATAAATCTTATTAAAAAGGCTTCTGTGTTTTTTCCCCCAGAAATTGGGTTTGTTGTTCTAAATGTAACTTCAAAAAATATTCTATTGCATATTATTATCGTATTTTTATTGTACCTCCGTTAGAGATGTTTTTCCTCCGTTCAAGGATGTCATTATTATGTTTGGTCATTGAGGTAAAACCTTTGTTGTAAGTCGGGGCAATAGCACCCCAAAATAAATAATGTAAAATGTATTTTTGAGTCTCCCAAGGGACAAGTGGGGCCTGCTAGGTCAGGATCTCGGCCCAATTAGGTTTTAGGTAGGCGCCCTCCCTCATTTATACACACTCACTCACTCAAGTTTGCATGAGTAAGAAAGAGAAGACAAGTTCTCTAGAGGGGAAAGAGAGAAAGATGCAAAAGACTTCCTCAAGTGGGGTGCATAATGATTTTTCCCATCTGTCTTGTTTTAAAAATAAGTGCGGAGATCTATTTATATGATCTCACACTCACTTTTACAAAAATATCTAGGCCGACATGCCTTTAAAATATCAATTTGAAATTATAAATGTCAATTTAAAATTATAACAAAATAATAATAAAAAATGGCCTAACGTAGGCTCAAGGTAGGCTATTTGGGGTATTTTTCCCTTAGGTTCCAAAAATCGTTAAAATAAGCGAATCACTCGGTACGAAAGGTCAGAGTGAGCTGGAGGGAGGGCGTTATACCCCATCTAACCCCAAGAATGCTGTAAAATCCTTCAAGGCCCTCCTCAAAGTAGCAAGAAGGATTGGCATGGAAGACGACTTCCTCTGAGGAAATAGAGCCAAGGAGAGAAGGTGCCAATGTGCAGAAGGGCCAGGAGGGTGTCCTAAGTGGCTATGAAGGGAGACAAATGTCTCGCAGTTGAAGCAAGGGCCACCAGAGCAAACAAACAAGATATGGGGCCATGTGACCTAGTGATCAACCCCTAGGAGCCCTGAACACCAACCCTGGGGTTAAAAACCCCAATAGAGGGTAGTTAGCAGTGCCATTAAGCCATAGTACTTCTAAAGGAAGGACCAAAGGGCCCAACTGTGACCACCATTGCTCGATAACACCCCTCCCGGTGAAAAAAATTGGCTCTCCCTCCTGGTGCAGATCTGAAGGTGTTGTTGGGTACAGGTGCACTGTAACAACTGGAATGGTCGTCTTGACTTTTGGTGGTTAGGCCTTAGGAGGTTATTAAAGTTCATGTGTTGATGTATATAAGCGTGTTAGACATGGTTTTGAGTCATTATGAACATGTACTAGGTCCCCCTTAAGTTTTTTTTAATTTCCGGAAAAATACATTTTCCCGCAATTTTAGGCCATTTTTTAATGGTTTAAATGGAAAATTTCAAAATGTAATAAATATGTGATCTAGAGTTTGTTTTTGGAGTGGATGGGTTCGTTTTCAACCTCATAGCATCTCCTTTACCTCAAGACCTACTTTTCCCATGCTCCAGATGACTATTTTGTCTCGTATGGCATTATTTCTCTATTAATGCGACAAAATGCCCAAAAAATGCAAAAAAAATGACAAATTGACACTAAAGTCAAATGAGTCACAAGTCAATTTTGATGATGTGGAAGAGGTGGCAAATTGTTTTATATGATAAGCATATTAAAACTTAGGATAAAGGCAATCATTATTTATTAATGTAAGGAGGCTAGCAAATGACCAAAGTGAGACTTACGCATCCATCGCGGGCCCTCACGTTGGTTGATGTGGCATTATCCTCGTGCGCTTGGTTGAAAATATGGCGATACAAGTGAGTGCTTGGATGTGAGAGGTGGTGCATCCCATTGGATGCACATCCAATCAAATTAAAAATAAATCCAATCAAATTGTAGGGAGCTAAGGTTCAAACATTGTTGACTCCAACTTAAAAAGCTCACGCGAGGTTTAAATGGCATGTGGTGTCTTATGAATGGAAGGCGGAGGATCCAAAGAGGGTGCATCTCTCTTAGGAGAGGTGGCCCATCCTCCTTCAACCACATCTCATCCAATCCCTTCAATCTCTCACCCAAACATGAGCTCTTCTGCCTGTGTTGATTTCCCCCCTAGGGTTGTGTTTATCTATAAAACCAAGTTCTTTTGCCTCATTCCGGACAGAAGCAAGGGACCTATGCTCATATGATTGTAATTGTTTATCTTTGTTATGAATAAAGTTCAGTCTTTGGAGGACAATCTGCTGGTGTAATACTTTCTATAGTGAATGCTTGTTTTGTAACTGAGGTGATATTTGTTTAACATTTTTTGTGGTTCATGCAATTTCAAATATCTATCTTAGATGTTTGTATTCCAATCCGTAGAATAGGCATTTGAATTTCAAATTTCTTATTTAGGTGTAATCATATAAGATTCAAAAGTTATACATTGTAGTCGATAATACTTGTATGCTTTTGGTTTTATGCGACTTACCATACTAGATCTGATCTTTGCATGAAGGTTTCTTGTGTAGCTTTGCAAATCACCGATGGTGAAGTAAGACCTGAGTTTGGCTACATCTTGTCTTCTTCACTGCTTCATTTTGGATCTAACTTGTTTACCATGCAGGCAACCTCCTCCTCAACCTTGTTCAAAGCTTAAGCTTGAGCCCTTCTTCTTCCTTCTTAACGAAAAAACACAAATCCTCAATCTCTTTGCTTTCATTTTTTGCAAGTTAAAATTTCATTAAAGATTATCATATTTCTTTTTACTTGCTTCAATTTAGATCTACGAAAGGGCTGAAATTCGATATCTCAAAGCTTAGATCTAGTTTCCATTTGCTTTAGCACTTCAAGATTAAATTTTGCAATATTTTTTCAAGAGTTAAAAGTTATAAATTTTTTGTGCTTTAGCTAACAAATCGACTAATTTACAAACTTTTAACTTGCTGGTTTTTAGCAAGTTGAACATAAAAAGGAGGTAATTGTTGCCAAATTTTTGTGCTTTAAGCCTTCCGGAGCATTGAGATCTAACCCACTTTCCCTTTCTTCATCTCCCTTCTTTCCCAAGCAATTTGCAAGCCTTTTTGACCCGTTTTTGAGGTTCAAAAGGCGGTTCTTTCTCTAAAATTAATATTGTAATAAATCATGATAAAAGAGCAAGTGGGATTACAACTCCCACACCCTCCTCCCATTTGGGGGAAGCCTGTATCGCCCCTTGTGTGATTGTTTACTTCTTTGCAAGTCTTTAGATTGAGTTTAGTTTTTGTTTGATTTACTTCACAATAACACAATCACTCTTAATTTGCTATACTTCATTTTAGAACTAATCTGGCATTGCTTTACTGAATTACTCAAGAGAATCCTCTCGATTGGGGAAAAGATACTCTTTGCTATAGGAAGTAGTATAGTCCTTTTTGTTCTTTTTCTTTGAAGCATCTTTATTCTATTTTGGTTTTGGAAAGTAACACTAACCCGACATTGATCTACCGAATTACCGAAAGGAGCTTGCTCGTTTGGGGAAAAGATATTCCTTGCCATAGTGTAATTAGTCTCATAATTTATTTCCGTTGTACTTTTCGTTTTCAGTTTTACATTTGTTTCTTGAAACTAACATTCTTGCTCTCCCGAGTACGATCTTAAGACTTGGAAAGAGATTCTTGGATCTAATAATCAACATAATTACTGCACTAAAATCCTCAAAACAAGCTCCTTTGGGGAAAAGATATTCCTTGCCATAGTAATTGGTCTCACAATTTATTTCCGTTTTGCTTTTCGTTTTCAGTTTTGCATTTGTTTCTTGAAACCAACATTCTTGCTCTCCTGAGTACGATCTTAAGGCCCGGAAAGAGATTGTTGGATCTAATAATCAATATAATTACTGCACTAAAATCCTCAAAATTAACCAAGGCCTCCCTTCACGTATGCTCTACACCATCTGGGGTTCGTTCGATCCCGAGTGACTGTATCAGAAAGGAAGTCAGGTAACTAGTTTAATTCAATTCACATCCCAATAAATCTCCCAAGGAGAAAATCCAACGCCTCGATTCAATCCATTGTGGGGAAAGTTCGCAAAGGAAGCATGAACAACTGGATAGTGACCTCGGGATATCGTCAGGCTACACCCTCGTTGGTGTAGTGTTGGACACGTCCCAGTGACTCCGATCCAACCCACATATTCTTTGCGTGGAACCACATAGGATAAGGGTTTTGGACATACTCCTCGTAGTTAGGTATATCTGGAGCCCCCTTCCCCCCTATTTAATCCACTCACTAATCCACATCAATTTTAAAACAAACCAAGACACATTTACAAAATACTTTAATCTTTCAGCAGCACCATTCTATTTTGACTCCATTGGCACTGATCTACATTTACAACAATACTCTTCATTTGCTTATTATCAGTGTATTGTTGTTGCTTAAAACCTTATCTGCTGATATTATGTTTATATGTTGTTGAAGTACTTTTCATATGTGCAAAAATCTTGATTCAGTAAATCATTTCGAAAAACTTTTAAAACAATCACGTCGATCATTAACACTTAATAAAAGCTTAAGAGCCTTAGTAACTCTTTGTAGGGACCACCCCCCTTGGCTTCGTTAGGAGTTTTCCTAAACGGAGGAGTCAGGATCAGGTGACAACACTTGACTCGAGACTTGCCCCCAAGGACACACCGAGCAACTTGAAGGTTTCTGCTGCGCTTTCCCCCTGGGTGTGTGTAAGGCGGAAACAAGAATGATCCACAAAAACCTCTGCAACCCTTCGGGCAATGTCATGAGCCAAAAATCTTTAAATCAGTTGCAAAAATGAGTGAAAAAGAGTCTTGAAACCGTGGTTCCACTGTCACAAATCAACAATGATGCCACCAGCAAAAAGCCTCAATTTAGTAGCTGAATTGAATGAGTGAAGTTCATACTCTTTTTGATACCGTATTGGGATTCACAAGTGTTAGCAAGAGAATTGAACAGAAACAAAACCAACCCAAATTCTGCAATGAATAAGGAGATAAATAGCACTAGGAAATAACCCAACTATAAGATAGATCAAACACAAGAGAGTGCAATGCTTTATGGTGTCCCTAGGCTAAACCACTAGTATAAGAATGAATGAATGATCACAATGTGTGAAAATACAAATAAGAGTTATATTAATATATTTATACACAACTAAAGAGATATGGTGCTTTCCCCAAGGAGGGGTTTCTGGGCCTCCATTGAGTTGACTAAGTGGGCCTGTCCAAACCTAGAAATATGATATAAATGTACAAATAATGTCAGCCATGACTAATTGTGAAGATAACACCCTTAATTCTAACAATTGAGTGTTACCACTCTAACATGTCCTTCTCTGTGTGCTTTTTACAATGTGGTTCTGTGCTCATATCTGCAATGTGTACATGATATCAACTTAAAATACATTATAACAGTATTTCACTTCTGGAGAACATTGGTTGAATACTGATCAAGAGGATTGCGAAATGGCGATGTAGTTTCCCTAACTATGCTGAATTGTAAGTGCACAGACAATACATCACTTGATTAAACACATAATGTTAGGTGGTCAGTACTCAGACAATACATCACTTGATTAAACACATAATGTTAGATGATTGAGTAGGAATGCATGTTGCATTTGACATTAATCGCTGCAATTTCTCTTTTGTTTTGAATTTTAGGTGTGGGAAGACTGGAGTGCAAATAGGTTTATTATACAAACTTCATTCCATTGTTTCCTGTGGAGGATCAATTCTCTAATTAGAACAATTCTATATAAGTAGATTTTGCCATTGTTTTTGACATTACCTTAGCAACTTTCAAGGTTTTAAGATTTGGTTTGACTCTTGACATAAAATCCAATTCACCAAACATGGGACATTATCATTTGTTCTCACTTTTCTTCAAGCTTAGCTTATAGAAATATGAAAAACAATTAGGAGCTGTATTGGGTGAGATCCTTGTCATTTGGGCTAGAGATATAGTCTATGTATCATACTGGTGACTAATTCAGTTTTAAATCCTTGAATACAGATTTCATTTAGTGATAAAAAATGAACACGCACACACACAATGATTGTAGTGTGTATTGAATTTAGTTCTCCTCTACAAAAGCACTTTCAACCCCAATTTCTATCCTTCTCCAAATACTTTGTTACAACCTCACCTGCTCTCTTTATACTGATTGCATGGATATGCAGGCACAGGCACATGTAGCATGCATTGATGCATAAACTGCAAGATCTTTGGAAGCTGAACTAATAAAGGAATATATTTTGGAGGTTTTCCTCATTGATACATAAACTGCAAGATCTTTGGAAACCAAGCTAGTTAAGGAATATTTTTTTGAGTTGGTGCACGTTGGCATATAAACTGCAATATCTTTGGAACTAAACTAGTTCAGGAATATATATTTTAGGTTGATATTTAATTCCAGAAATTTTATAGATACCGTTTGTTTGAAGCAGCTTCTATGGTTTCAATTTTCTATCCTAATAATCCAGCTGTCCACAGACTCTTCACGTTGTAAACCTTGGAGATTCTGGATTTATTGTCATTCGAGAAGGATCTGTTATTGCGAAGTCATCTCCAATGACGCATGGATTTAATTTTCCTTACCAGATTGAGAGAGGAGATGATCCATCATTACTTTTGGAGGTAGGACTCAAGTTGAAATTACCCATCTCTGTGGTGATTTGTATTTTTTAAACAAAATCTGGAACAATGTTTACTAATCAAGGTTTGGATAAAATTGTCTCTTTCTGAGCTGCTTCTTAATTTATTTCCTGGTAATCAAGTGGGCTCTCCTAAAGGTCCTGCTTTGACTGCTTATGAGGGAAAAGAGTTGGAAGATTTATCTTGATAAGATCTATTTTGTTAGTCATTGAAAATGAAATTGCTACTGGAATCGTGTTGGTTGCAGAGCTATGATATTGCTCTGAATGACGGAGATGTAATTGTTACAGCTACAGATGGCCTTTTTGATAACTTATATGATCACGAGATAGCTTCTATTATTCAGAACTCTTTGCAATCAGGTTTGGGACCTAAGGTATGCTGCTTGTTATTGATTCTGGAAACTCAGCAATATCAATTTCTTGTCAAATAAAATAACATATTGGTAATTTCAAGAGATTCATCAAAGGAGCAATATTTTTTCATGGGTTGGAGAGGAAGCTCATTAGTTGATCAATCTGCTGTATTTTATCTTTCCCTTGTTGCAGTCCTTTGAAGGGGAAAAAGTACTATAAAACAACCAGTTGTTGTTTGTCTTAGCATTGATTTTAGTTGTTATTGGTGATGATATTCTAGTATGGGAAGTCAGAGTTGATCAAAATGAATATTTAATTTATTACCAGTGTTTCGTTGGAAAGATATTTGGATCCATCTTTTCAAGAGTCATTCATTGTATTAATTTGCATCTATTCCCTGTTGCCGCATAATCCACACCCTAGTGAGAAAAATCTCAATTCATTAGGCACGACCATGGGGAAAAGCTCAGGTTGGGTGCAACTATCACCACAACACTCAACCCCTCTGTTTAGGGCCAACTCCTGAACAAAGCCAAAGGAGTTAGACCCCTATGTTCTCCATGTCCCAAGTCATTGTGTTAGGCAACTTAGCTTACATGCAATACTTGCAAAGACGTGAAGTATTTCAAATAAGAACAGTGCTTTGTGATTCCCTTTAGTTGATTAGATTTAGTGAAATTTGTAGATGATTAGAAACCTAGACTAGATTGTTGGTGTCCACATAGGTAATGAACAAAAAAGACAGAATCTAAGTAAGAAAACTAAATGCGGTTATTGTCTTATGTAGAAATTGAAAGAAAAGTTAGAAATTGCAAGTTAGAGCCTCGAACAAAAGAAGATATTCTTGCTTCACAAGGAAGTCTGAGATCCGTCGATGCCTGGCAAGTACCAAGCCAATATTTAGTTAGACTCAGAAGTCTCCATATCTGAGGTACGCCTCAGCTGTGGCGAGGAGGTAGAGCTTGGATCCCTTTGTGAGCAAGTAAATTTTATTAGAAACCTAAGCTAGATTGTTAAATTAATGAAGCTATGTCGATATAGTTGAGTGATGGATGGATTGATAAATTACATTTAAACTATCTAATTGATGTTACTGAAAATTTAATGCAAAGGGGAAATGAGTAGACTATGACAAAACTAGTGGTGAGAATCGCTTTGCATGCAAGTTACAATGCCCTTGAGGACTTCTTAAAAGAGTTCTTGCTAGTCCATGACTTTAGGACAACAGACAAGGTTACAAAAATGAAGAAAGAGGTCAAAAAGAGGAAAGAAAGTTCTTTGGGAGATGGATAGCTTGACCGCCCTTTGTCCCAAGAGGAGGCTGCCACCTTATGGTTGCTTTATGGCTGTCCAAACCTGCACTTTGTTAGTGAAAATCAATGAGCATAAATCACAAAAAATGCAAGGGAGGACTTATGAGACAACTTTGCAAGTGTTCTCAGTTGAGATACCCAACTGCCAACCTACAAATCTGCACTTATGGATGATCTTTAGTACTCTAAAACAAGCAGATTAGGAAAAATCTGAGCTATGAATGACTAAATTATGATATGGAAGTTCAAACCTTCTCTTAAAAATAGATCTAGCTTATGATATTCAAAGGTTAATGAAAGATCTATGGGGAAAAAACCAGCAATAGATAATTTTTATAAGGATACAAATTTTGGGCTCCCTTATTGGGAATAATGGCTCACTCAGGAATTACAATGACAAAATGCTTGGTTTCAGAACTTCAAAATCTGTCCTTTGATCTTGCTGGTTGCTAACCCTCAGTTTCCTCTTGCTCCTTTCCTCTGACCTTGTCCCTGCTCCTGCACACTTGGCTGAAAGTCCGTCTCCAACTAATCAATGAGATCTCACTCACTCTGTGTGACTATTCTGTGTAACCTCTTCTCACCTAGGTTTCCTTTTATAACATTACAATATGCAAATACATTGGACCGATACCATGAGCTACCAAATACCATGGGTTCTCTAGATCACTTATAGAGTAGTTACAAAAGTATATTCACTTTAATAGTTCACTTTACTAAAGTCAATCTACCGAGTCTGAGAATCATTAATGACGACTTCCATTTGTTAGACATAGATCCTATGGAAATAGTTGTTTGATGCTACAAAAATTAGTAAATACAAATTTGAAAATGCATTATAATCATACCTCATACCAAACCAAAATGATGTGTGGAGTCACCAAGATGAGCCTTCAAAGTGCCTCCAAGATGTTGCATGTGCTCACATCTACATACAACAAAACTTTCAAAAATATGCAAAGGAACAAGAGCTTACTTCCTTGATGGAGACGTCATGTGAGGAAAAATCTACAATAATAATCCGCAAATTATCATGAAGCATAGTCTTCAAATTTCCGGGAAAGTAGATTTTCTCCTCAATAATGATATACCAAAAACATTACCTCTCCAATTAGCATGTGTGATTAAAGTCTAAAAGAAGCAATTGTAACATACCAAATAGAATAATATGTAAATAAAATAATAAATTAGATTAAGTAATTAATTAATTAGTATTATATATGCTAAATGCAACAACGACATGAGAAGAGATGTAGCTCTTCACTATTATGTACTCTATATATGGCGAGAGACTATGTATTCATATCATCATCAATTCAATTATAAAAATATATTTATTTACCTAATAAAATAAATATGTAAGGTGCTACTTTACAAGTGGTATCAAAGTGGTTTTGCTTGTCCTGTGGGAGAGAAGAAAAATGAAAAATAAGAAGGAAAAAGGGAAAAAGAAAAAAGAAGGAAACATAAATAAAATAAAGTAAAAAGTAAAAAAGAAAAGCCATCAACAAACCAGTTCATGGTTTTATAAAACTAGCCCATGGTTTTAGTTTCTAATTCTCCCATCTCCAATCTCTCTTTGGAAATATCTCCCATCTCCATAGTCCCATCCAAAACAATATAAATATTAGAAAATATATTATTATTATTGATAATAATTATTATTTTAATATTTAAAGTCTCCCCCCCAAAATAATATAATAATAATAAATTATTATTATTAATAAATAATATTATTATATATATATTTCCAAAAGCTATTAAATTTTTATAATAATATTATTAATACCATATTAATAATAAATTATTATTATAATTAATATTTTAATAGTTAAAATTCTATAAATAATTTTTGAGACTATACAAAACTCTTCTTGGGATCACCATTTTTCCCTCATTTAATAAGATCATTATTAGCTCGTTCCAAAAACCCAAAAGAGAAAAAATATGAAGAATCTAGAATCGAAGAAATAGAAAGAAGACTGCTTGAAGAAAATGAATTTTATGTAGAATTGAAAACAATGCTATTACAAATAAAAGAAAAAATATCCAAGAGGAAGGAAGAAGAAGAATCGGTTACGGTCTCCGAAGTCTCAAGTAAAGAAGACCAAGAAACTACCACTGCACCTACAACAGAAGAAGCGATTACGACCCCTAAATTTTCAAATAAAGAAGAGCATGACACTGCTACTACACCTACGACAGAAGAAGTGATTACGACCCCTGGATTTTCAAGGAAGAGATGGAAAATAATTTTGCATCCATGACAACTAAATTACGAAAATCACATACATTGACACCCTACATTCCCCTTCACAGAATGTTTGGGGCATTAGACGCAAGAAAGGATAAGAACCTTCGTTCGAAATACAAGTCGCAAAAAACAATGCCTAGACATAAACATATACATATGCTAGAAATGAGCCACCATTCGAAATACAAGATGCAAAAAACAATAACTAGACATAAACATACACATGCCAGAAATTTGTTGCAATTTCATTCGAGGAACAAAAATGAATCACATGAATGGTCCGGTCTACACAACTACAAAATCGTTAAGAATGGTTAGTGAAACTCTAGAACAAGGACAAATAGGAAGCTATTCCAAGGATCCAAACCAAAACCAAGTACATCATCAAGAAGAGGATAGCAATGACGAAGAAGCGAATACGACCCCTAAATTTTCAAATAAAGAAGAGCATGAAACCGCTACTACACCTACGACAGAAGTAGTGATTACGACCCCTGAATTTTCAAGGAAGGAAGAGATGGAAACTAATTTTGCATCCACGACAATAAAAGTACGAAAATCACATACATTGGCACCTTACATTCCCCCTCACAGAATGTTTGAGGCATCAGACGCAAGAAAGGATAAGAACCTCTGTTCGAAATACAAGACGCAAAAAGCAATGCATAGACATAAGCATATACATATGCTAGAAATGATCCACCATTCGAAATACAAGATGCAAAAAACAATACCTAGCCATAAACATACACATATGCCATAAATTTGTTGCAATTTCATTCAAGGACCAAAAATGAATCACATGAATGATCCAATCTACACAACTCCAAAATCGTTAAGAATGGCTAGCGAAACTCTAGAACAAGGACAAATCGGAAGCTATTCCAATGATACAAACCAAAACCAAGTACATAATCAGGGAGGATAGCAATGACAAAGAAAAGAAAGATAAAAAGGACATGCATGGAATTCATAATGTGGAAGACCAAAATGAATCTACAAAAGAGGTTGTTGTGAATGACAATAAAGAAAACAAACATATAGTTCAACATATTAATAAACCTGAAGAAGTACTAGTTGAGAATAACAATAACAAAGACAAAGAGTTAGATACACCAGACATGAAGAAACATGATGTCGATAATGATTGTAAAGAGGATGGAGATATCCAACATTATAATGATGGATATAAAGATGATACCAGTAACAATTGTGAAAAAGAAAAAAAAGGTAGAGGAGTATCATCATGGAAATAATGGAAGTGGAAATGTTCCTAATCAGGATGACCAAAAAGAAGAAAACCCAGAAGATCCATCGTTCATCACTGAAGAAACCATATGTCAAATAAAGAGTCATGGTATACCCATACATGCCAAAATATCTAAAATCAATAGGTCGACAAAACTTCATTATGTAAATATCAAAATAAAGATTCAGAAGAGATAACTTTTTCAAGTACCATATCAATGCCAAAATCATGGAAATTGTAGCATACAAGACTCGTTGTACAAACATCGAAAGCGGAAAAAAAAATCAGAAGATCCTTATGGAGACCCTAAGAAATGCATGAAGTATAGTCATAACAATACTTAGAGGATGAAGCATTCCAAGGAGGGATGACTTGTAACATACCAAATAGAATAATTTGTAAATAAAATAATAAATTAGATTAAGTAATTAATTAGTTAATATTATATATGCTAAATGCAACAATGACATGAGAAGAGACGTAACTCTTCACTATTATGTACTATATATATGCTGAGAGACTATGTATTCATATCATCATTAATTCAATTATAAAAATATATTTATTTATTGAATAAGATAAATATGTAAGGTGCTACCTTACAGCGATACTAGTCAAACAAGAGCTCAAAAGGGGAGGGCAATGTTACCACAAAAGCCCTCTTCACACTTTTAGTTAGGCTCTTCTCTAACTCAAGAAGGGCTTCCTTAAGATATGATTTCTAGTGCTATAAACAATGAATTACAAGGCCATGTGAAGAGGAGCTCTAGCGAAATGTTTATCTTTCTATAGTATAGGGAATAAAGAGGTGATTCGGAGGACAAAAGAGGTCACTCAAAGGACTAGTGCTAATGCAATCAAGGGCAAATTGAGTCGAAGAATTGCCAACTAAGAAGACTTTACTTATTATGTCACTGAGGGAGTAGAATTGCATGAGCTAACCCAAACCTTACACAGTGAAATTGAAGGTGAACTAGGGCATACAAGGGAAGAAGTCGAATGAAGAATCCCTTTCCTTTCAAGCTCTTGGGGTTGCACTTTATAAATAAAGGTTCAAGGTTACACAATCTGAATCAAGGTAAAGATACAATATATAACTCCCTTAAAAATAAACATGGAAAGAAAGGATGAAATAAATATTAACTTAAAACCTTTTTCTCCAAAGAGGTAGTAATACCCTTTCAATGTCCCAAGCAAAAGCATAAAAATGACAATGTAAATACTCAATGCAACTTACGACCATGAAGCTCCATGAAATATTAAAGCACCACACATGAACAAGATGGGAACCCTTACAACAAGATTTACTCCAAGAAAATATGTATCAATTAAGCTACAAAAGAGAGAGAACTCCAAAATTCCAACCATGCATATGAATGAGAGGGTAAAGTTTAAACCCTTATATTTTAAATCCTTATCGTCACAACAATAAACAAGTAATAAAATCCTAGATTTAGGCTAGGGTGGAGTAAGCAATGAATATCCTCCATTAAACCCTAACAAACTCTAATAATATCCATAATAAATGGTGGTCAAAGCCATAAGTACATTGTCCAAGATAGAAAAGGCCCAAAGTAGGGTGCGTACATCAAGTGAGGAAAGATAACAAGTAAAAGTCACAAACGTAGCCTCCAAAGGCTCTCCAAGGGTAGCACTCCAAGAAAATGATTGAGAAGGTGGAGTGCTTCCTCAAATAAGGTGACCACTTTCCATGAAAAGGTTCCAAAAGGCACACGTGGTAAAAACACGGTGTGACCATCTAAACGACAGTTTTGGGATTTCTAACTTTCTCAAAATTTATCGGATTTCCTATTATAATCACTTTTTAGAAATCCCACAACTATGCATCTAATGGCATTGAAATGGCACAATTTTGGGCATTTTGTCAAAAGATAACTGCTCCCAAATCTAGGTCCTCCCAGGTATTTGATAGTTTTCTTGCCGGTAATAGCCGACCCAATTGAGTACATTGCTTAGGACTAAGTCCCTCACCCATTAAGGACTAAGGCTAGCATTGATTAGTTTAATCATATTATGGGACTTGATCCATTTCCCTGCATAAGTTAGATCAAGTAAACCATAATTCAAGAGTCTCCACATTTGAGTCCATTTGGTTTGCACAACCCTAGCTTGGCCTTAGCATCCTTTTCCTTATGAGCAAGACACATTGCCAACAAGCCTTCTTTCTCATCCTGCATTTCCACTATGTTGAAGTCGTCATGAACAAGCTAGGGAGTCTCTTGCAACTCGTTGCCCACCATTTCCAAAAGGAGGTCCTTTCCTTTGCATCATTAAATGCAGACCTTTGAATTTTATTTATTTCTATGATTTTAGAGATGGGGTCGCTTATCACAGAGATTCCGACATCCCCTGTCCCGCACGACTTCAACTAAAATTTGGGGGGATCTCAACACATCACCCAGGTATATTTCACTGCTCCCATGTCGGCATGACCTAGACACAGGACGACACTTGGTGGAACATCGTAATACATCTTACCAAACAATGATTCATCTGCATTTCCAATGTACATAAGAGGCTAAATTTTCATATTATATACCTTTCAAACATTATCAATGAAGAACGTACATGAACAAATATCAAGGATATCTTGTACATGGATATGGAACATTTTCATTTTTAGGACCTCCTGTAAACCTTGCTTACTCTCTGAAATAGTATGTCTATGTTTAATTGGGTGGTCTCTAGGCTACATGTCAATTGGGTGGGTTCCAGTTTCCATAGTATAGGGGCCTCCGGGCTACATGCCAATTGGATGGGTTCCACGATCTCTAAGAGTAATCAAGGGTTAAGGTTTTAAGGTGTGGCATTTCTCGTGTAAATGTGATTTTCTCATTTGTAATTTCCTTGTAGGGTTACTCAACTAGTATTCTGAATTTATTGTCCATGTTCCCTATTGCTGTCTGTATGTTCATCTTTTGTAACTTACCATTATCAACTTTCTTTAGATGTTTATTTATATTTGGAAATATTTTCCTGCTGATAATATCTATGTAGTATACCATGTTTAATCATCTAGAAGCATTTAACAAGGAATTTCTAAATCCTTTAAAACTTATATAAGACCAATATAAATCTATTTCTGGAGTTTATTTTGATTTCAAACTTTCATCGACAAAAGGATATTCTTTTACCCCATTGATTATTGTCAGCTACCACCTTTCATATTCCATTTACTGTCAACTCCCAGAACTAAAACCTCTAAAGCCTAGTTGCTGAATTAGTCCAGAGCGTATGTTCAGTCTAATTTAAGTCTATTCAATATCCTTGCTTCTTTCCTGTCTTTCATTTCAGGAAATGGCGACTTTACTGGCAGAAAAGGCACAAGAGAGAGGCAAGTCGACATCAGGGAACAGCCCCTTTTCAGATGCAGCTCGAGCAGCTGGTTATAATACATACATCGGTGGAAAGCTGGATGATGTCACAGTCATTGTATCATTAGTGAAAGGTAATGGTAAAGAGTAGGAGGAGCTTTATACAGGTTGCCGGCAACCGATTCAGGGTATCAGGTTATCTTCGAAATCTCTAATTTTTGGGGCATATGCTTGTATGTACATTGAAAGCACATTTGCTTAAAAAATAACACGAGACTGTAACATAGAGATAGCAATGGTGTAATCTTCATGATAAATGAGAAGGACGTTGTACCGTGTGAAATATATATTGTTATAGGGACACCGATCATTTGAATTCAATCAATGATTCAATACACAGGCAGCAGGAGTTGGTTCACATTCTTGATAAAAGGTTGATGTAAATTTCCTTTCTTCACCCATCATTGGGTATTTTGTATTTATGGGTTTGTTCCATAAACCTGCCCATCCTTTGTATACTTTTTAGTAGCCGCATTCGTCTACGGTGACCGTTCACCAATGCAGACCAAAAACAGGGATTCAACATGGGAATACCTTGTCTTGCTTACCCTGTTTAGATGCTTTCCTGTTATAAATGAATGGAAAAAAAAAAAATTAACTTCCGGATAACATCAGAGTTGGTCTTATTATTGTATTGGTGGTTAGTAAAGATGTACCACGCTCAAACTTTTCTATCATGTATGAAATCAAGGTCATGTTTGACGAGATTGTCTGTTTAGGCTGACATCTGCATATCCTTTATGAAATCAAGGTGGACGAGATTGAGATTCTGTTTAGACTGACATCTGCACATATTCTAGGTCATTAATGAATTCCATTCTATTTCCTTACATTAGATTCCTGCTTGCAATATGGTTGTAACTGTAAGTAACTTGTAACCATATTTCTTGTCTTTCTCATTAGAATTATCCACGGCGCATATACTATCTTATTTTAGGTTATAGAATCACCTTTCCTGGTTTGTTGTGTACAGGAACTTTGGATTATTGTACTTGCCATTAGTGGTTGATAACTCAGAATTCATGGCATATTACTTTTACTACAATTAGCAATCGACGGAGAATGCAAAAGTTTAGATTGACATCAATGTGTTAGAAATCACTGATTTCTTTTTCCTTCTAATTGACATTGGTTTGTTTTAATATATGCCAGTGAGTATATCAAGCCAGGATTCTTAGGTTGGTTAGTTGGGTTGGTCTGATTGGGTCGTCTTTCCCTGGGATCAAAATCCAATGCCTTTTGTACCTTTTAATTTCAAGCAAAGTACTTTTTAATGTTGAACCACTAAATTAAAACCTTCAAATTTTGCTGCAACATTAATTTTTCATTTAAGAATATAATCTCTCATATATATATAATTAAAACATTAATTTTTCATTTGAGAATATAATCTCTCATATATATATAATTAAAACTTTTCTTTTAAGAATAGAATCTCTTTTATTTATATATATATAATTTTATTTTAATTTATTGTGGATTGAGTGGAACATTCTTTTATGTTAAAGAAAATTTAGAAAATTTAGCCACTTATATTGAGAATTTAGATATAAAAATATAATTTTTATCTTTATTGGTAATTTTTTTATTTATACGAAGATATACACAATTAATATGAAATATATAGCCTGAACAGGTGTGGCTCATTGGCGTCGCTTGATATGAAGTTACTTGTTGTAAAGGAGGTCACGAGATCAAATCCTGCTCATATTTATCTGTGTTCCATATCTTGCGGGCAAATGTGGAGCACCTAAGGGTATAGTAGTAGCATAACCTAGCTCCAGTTACCAATTCCCCTAGTCAACAAAAAAAACAAAAAAAATGCGGCTATATATTACTTTTTATTATTAATATAATAAATTAACTTTATAAGTAATTTTGTTTTTTAAAATAAGTATTAATGGAATCATATATTTTATGAATTAAGATAATAAAAAATTATAAGTAATTAATATAAAGAGATACATAATTAATAGGAAAGGTATATAAATTACTTTTTATTATTAATATACAAAATTAATTTTGCAAGTAATTTAGACTACTGAGATTAGTATGAGTGAAATTATACAGGTGTGAATTGAGATAGTAAAAAAATATAAGTATCTCAAAGCAATATGTAATTAATATGCATTGTAAGTATGTAGATTTGTTTAATTTTTTTTTTTATCATGTCCATTAGATAAGATGGCTCTATGTGTACACTATTCTATACACTTATAAAAAATAAGTTGTAAATAGTTTTGTATTAAGTAATAGTTGAATTGATACATAAGTTAAAGTGGAAGGGATGTACAGACCGGTGGATTTTTCAAATGATCCTTATGAGGGCCAGTTAAAGTGGAAAGGGATAGGAAGGAATGTAGATTGGTGGATTTTTCAAATGATCCCTATGAGGGCCACTAATGCTAAGCCTCTCCTAAGTTTAGGGTTAATGACAAAGCTCACTTTCTAGGGGGAAAAGTCTTCATGTTTGGGTTACAAATCTTGGGCTGGAAAGGCTTTAGGAATAAGCGTAAATGTGGGTTTGGAGGGCCTCTCACACATTATAGGGTTGTAAAATGTTTTTATCCATTCCTCTATTGCAAAATTCGAATGGCTTGGCCACATTCACTAATAGGACACACACAATCAAGGTCCAAAAGGATTTGCTTTTGCTTCTGGTCTTACTCCCAAATGCAAGGAGTTATGTGTACGCTTGGTTTTTCTCGATAGGATTTCATAAGTGGTCAAGGTGAAGTGTGAGAGACTTCTAGAGATGTGAAGGATTCGAGATCTGTGTATTGGCTCTAATTATTTCTTGAGAAAACTCAAGTTTGGTTTCTTTTTTGGTATCAACATTCCCCCTTGTAATTAAGAGAGCCATGAATAGAGTATTAGTGGACTCAGGAAGATAAAGGATCTTAATAATATTGTTTCATTTATGGATCTTGTGGAAAATAATATGTTGGAATAACAAGGCAAGAACGAACAATTTGGGGAATACATCAAGCAAGTGCAAAGGTTGTTGAGAAGGGCCAGAAGCTCCTGTAGATAGGTGGAGGTTCTAGTGATGGAAATCACGGAGGGGGTGGAGATTTTGCTAAGAAAAAGAGGAAGAAATGTATTAAGAAAAAAGGTGTGCTAGTGAAGCTAGTGTTAGGTGAGGATGTGAAAATGCATAAAGTGGTAAGATTAGCATTTTAGGCTTTAGTGGGGTGATTCTATGGGAGGTTGATGGATGAGAAGACTATTTGGGAATTGATGAAAGTGAAGTGTGATATATTGATCTTTCCAGAGAGGATAATGGTGTCTCTAATGGGTCATCGAGATATCATCTTAAATCTCAAAAAGAGGCATCAAGTGGATTAGGTGGGATATTGAAGGTGGTTTGGTATTTAATGTAGGAGCAAAATATTTAGAAGGGGTAGGAAATCAAATATACCCCTTGCTCATGAAAAAGTTGCAAATGATGTTTTGGTTGGAACACATTTTTCTCTATTAAAGGTTCTTAGAGAAAATCACACCCCTGTGGAGGGTGAGACATTATCTATCTATCCTTGAATTGTTGAGGTTTGGAAGCACCTTGAAAAAACAAGTCCTAAAGAGGCTTAAAGAGGCTTGTGGAAGCACATAAGCTAAACATTTAAATGTTACAAGAAACAATGGGAGGTGGAAAACTTTTAGTTGAATTAAATAGGCTTAGGGGTTGGGAGTTTACTTATGTGGTTGATTAGGGGGTTCAATTTTTTGGTGGACATCTAATGTTCTTTATTGACCACCTATGGAGAATCCCTTGAGTTGCCTCTCTTGGAGATTGTGTGAAGTTGCAGATAGAGCTCTCCTCACGCAAGCTGTCATCCACAAACACTAATCCGTGACTGCATATTGCGCCACTATGTATTGTGTGAGTTTTCTCTTTCTCTCTGCGAGTTGGTGCGTTGGTGAACCCGACGTGAACTTGAAGGGAGTGTGAACCCACTAGATATCACTCTCTCTTTTTGGTGACAGTGCGTGAGGATCTGAGTGAGACTCCTTGGAGATCCCAACCAAGGATATCAACTTCTTCCAATAGCATGTGTGCACAGTATCGAAGCATAGCTGAGCGGGAGAGGAGTTAATCTTTGGAAGTTGAGCGTTGAGCACGACACTCTCTCCTAGTGCGTAGGAATCGAATCCACTTCAACCTTGAATGACTCCATCATTTTTAAGACTAGTGCGTTTTTTGTGTGTGGAGAAGTAAGCCCGTGAGGATTTGCTATCTCTCGGAACTCGTTAAGAGTGGTGCGTTTTTTGCATACACTGCATTTTTTTTGTGAAGGTTCTCTCCGAAACCCATTATACCCTATAGTTGGAGGAGAGGTCGGACTACTACTCCACTCATTCAAGAGCTGCGATTCCATCTCATTAAAGAGCTACGACCCCTTCTTTTGGTGTGCCCTCCATCTTCTGGTGCGTACCTTGCTCTTGTAGCTGCAACCTCCACTTGGACAACTGCGACCCCACTCATTCAAGTGCTGCGACCTCCTTGAAACCCTAAATTGAAGAGCTGCGAATCTATAGCTGCATTTTTGCTATCCAATTTCGTGTAGATCTCTGCTAGGTTAAACCATTCATCACCAATGGCGTACTCCTCGAGTTACCATTGAATACTGACAACATCCACTGTGATTTGGCTGTATATCGTGGAAATCTGAACTATCGTGGAAGACTGTGGAGAAATTGATGAATGCTGCAAATTGTTGGAGTATTGGAGCTGCAACCTCTCTATTGGTGAATTGCGACCTCAAGACCAGTGCGAGAATGCTGCGACCTCTCTCTGCTGGTCAAGACTGCTTGATTGACTAGTCTCAAAGAAGAGATATCCCTCAGCTATAACTGCGTGAGATATCCTTTCATTCTAATGTTGCGATTTGGAGATGCCCATTGATTGTTGATAGCTCGAAATTGTAGAAGAGATCTACGAAGGACTGCTTCTCTACCAAAGGATTGATCAATATTGCATTGTATTGCTGGTGATTCAACGTGGAGCTGTGAGGTATGAAGACCATCTAACCCGTGAACACATTTGTTGGCATTTCGTCTGTTTGTTTGTTTTCAACCCTCTAGTGCATGCTACACACCTGCGTGGAGAACCCTAGTCGATCCGAGATTGTGGAGTTGAGCTGAGTAGAAGACCACGTTGAAGAATCCACAATTTTGTAGTTGCAGTTTCTCTGCGATTGAGAGAATTGGAATTTCTCCTCCATAAATAACGTGGAGCTGTTGACCTGGCACTATGCTCAAATCCTGGAACCCCAATTGAAGAATGGGGCGCTACATTCAAGTTGTTCCCAGTGTTGGTATTGTGCTTCTCCAGACTGGCTTCCTGCACCGTCTGTCTCATAGAGGATGATGAAATATCTTGTAGTTCTGAAGTATTTTACACTTAGGTATAGAAAGGAAAGAAGGAAATATTTTAATGTTCGCGAGGCTAAGAATAGCCTATGGGACAGACCAACTCGCATGCTGTTTTCTGCAATTCAATCCTTTGTCTGTTCAACTTGATGATGAGTACCCCCAATTTTTCCACGGTCCCCTCGTTAACTAAATCATCCCAAGATTTATCCGTCAAGACATTTGCCTACCTGTCCTTATTGTCCTTAAAGGCTTCACACTCTAAAATGAAATGTTTTTCTATCTCCACCTTACCAGCGGTGCAAAAAATACACTCTTTTTCTGCCCAAGCTTCTTTTGGCCTTTTCCAGCGCCAGGTCTCAATATATATTAAACCACAGGTTGAGAATGTCAATAATATATATTAAAAAAATATAAAAATAAAATAATTTAAAAAACATAAGAGAATAAACATAAAGATTAAAAGAAACATTAACACAAAGAGGATGATTTAACTTATCTCTTGTATTACTATTACTGTTATAACTAGAACCTCTTAGCACATGGAAATGGCAATCAAATCAAGATTACTATCCAGGTCATTGATTATATAAGGTAGACTCTTTCTAAAGTGGGGACTTTTAGAAGTTATGGACCCTATATTTGTGGCTATATGTATAGAGTAAGTTTTCAGTTTTGTGTCAATTGTGATTAAAATATATTAGAATATTATATGTTTACAAAACATTCTATGCTAAAGTATTTGCAAAGGTGTATAAATATTCAAATTTAAATTATTAAAAAAAAAAAATCAAGATAAATTTTACTTTTAATTCATAAAGTAAATAGTAAAATAAATAATTTTTTATTTATTTAATAATATATAAAAACTTAAAAGTAAAAAATAGACTTACATTTATTATTGATTAGCGGTAACTGCAATTCAACTTAGGGACGAGTGAATACTTTAACACGAGCACTAGAGAGAGATCACTGCACCAACTCGACAAGGTAGCACGAAAAAGACTTTTATTGCAACTTAGTTTTTTAGAGAAAAAAATGGTTTATGTACGGTCGCAAGGAAATAGGAATGTTGTTAACAACCAACATGGCAATCATGAATGCGTGGAAGTTCCTGGTGAAGGAAACACGCAAAAAAAGTCCCCAAGTCCTAATTTTAGAGGGTAAAACTTTCCAATAAGTTTCCAACCATCCGGAAAGGTTACAGCTAGATTGGGAAAGTTCTCTACAAGTTCCCAAGTTCCTTGGAACGTCGGAACTTCAAGAACAAGTTTCCTAAAAGCCGGGAGCGGTTCCCGTGCTACATAGGAAACTCTTCACCAAGATTTATATTAGATACATATTAGTTATACATTTGAAAGATGTATTTGTATTCTTGAGGGTGAAACTTTGTATGTACGAAGGCTGGTGCATAGTGCAACTCTAATTTCATGTTGGTGAGATATACGAAACCCTAACTTAATGTCTAACATTTTTTCCAAAAGTTTTGAACTAGTTTTTGGATACTAACAAGCTTGGAGGGTTAACCTTTCATTACCAATGGGGTTTTATGTTCGGAGAGCACATATTTGTATAGTTGTTTGTAAATGGAAGACTGGTGCAGAAATAACATAGAGTGTGCAAAAATAAATTAGTGTACGTAGAAATTTCTGTTGATGTATTTGTAACTTCAAAATGTATTCACTTGTATATTTTATGTATTGTACCTCGATGTTTATTCCGGGAAGTATCTGTAATGTAATTGAGTCATGTCATGCTCCGATGTTCCTATCGGGAGATTCAATAATGTAAACAAATCATGTAAAGTCATAGAGGGTAACCCTCCTTATTGATCAAGGGTTAAAGTCTTTGCAGTTGTAGAGCCCTAGGGTTATTAGACTCTCCTAGAGAAGTCGGCCCTAGTGAGTTATTGTCAAGTTGGGAATTAGTATAAATAGAGAGTGAGCCTCTCTATTTATCACACTCACTCATACTCAGTTGTAGCGCATAACTGAGAGAGAAAGAAGAAGTTGGGACAAGAAAGAGAGAGACTACTGCTGTCGGGAGATCATCTTACTGTTTTGGGTTTTACTTTTGGTGCTGATTCTATCTCTGAGGAAGTTGCGGGGTTTTCTCCTTTATGGTTTCCCCGAGGAAAATCTTTGTGTCTATTGTCTCTTATGTTTGATTGTTGTGCTTATTGTTCTCTCAGTTAAAGATCCTAAGATAATGCTAGCTTAAATGTTAAAAATCTAACATGGTATCGGAGCTAACCTGAGAAGACACTGTGCAGCTGCGGAAACTAGGGCTTCCTACTTTTTGGATCTCTCTCCACAGATTTTCAGCAAAAGAAGGTTGGGCCGACTCTCCTCTCTAGGGCGCATCTTTCTGTCGAAACAAAATTTGATTCTGAGCATTTTCAGTTTTTGACCTAACATTGCTGCCGAAAATTAGGGCTTTCCACAAAAGTGGAATTTTTGAGTGAGCCCAGGCCTGGATTGATCTCCTCCCCAAAATTGAAGTTTAGAGATCAAGATCAAAGTTTTTGGTTGGACAGAACTCCGAGAAATTCAAACCCTAATCTGCTCCTGAACCAGAGAACCGGATCTGTAGAAATTCAGCTCCAGATCCAGTTTCGACATCTTAACCTGGTAAGATCTAAATATTTTGTATTTCCATTTGAGGTTCTCAGTTAAGATGTCTCATCATACCAAGCTTGATGAAAAGCTTGAGGGCGCTGATAACTTTCGAGCCTGGAAGTATAGGATCTCCCTGGTCCTGGAAGAAAATGAGTCGGACTCTTAGATCACTGAAGAGGTTCCAGTTCTAGAGGAAGATGAGGCTAAGGCCTTACACAAGAAGAAATTGGTCATGGCTAAGAGGATTATTGTTGATTCAATCAAGGATCACCTCATACCACAGATGTCCTCCCTAAAGACACCAAAGCTATGTTTGATGCCCTGACCAAACTGTTTGAAGGGAAGAACATAAACCACAAGATGACTTTGAGGAACCAGTTGAAGAATGTAAAGATCCAGAATGAGGAGACCATACAGTCATACTTTACAAGGGTCTCCCAGATCAAAGAACAACTTGAAGTAGTGGATGAAGAAGTAGAGAATGTAGAGATTGTGATGACCACCTTGAATGGCCTCCTTAGGTCATGGGATTCTTTCATCCAAGGAATCTGTGCTAGAAAGAAACTAATCAAGTTTAGTAGGCTGTGGAAAGAATGCTCACAAGAAGAAGCTCGAATAGTAGCTCGAGAAGAAAAGATGGGAAGTGAAGATCAAGCTCTTACAATACACTCCAAGAAAAGCAGAAGGGACAATCATCATCACCACGGTAAGCATTCTCACCAGAAAGATAATTCTGTAAGAACAAACAAGGATCTATCCAAACTTAGATGCTATACATGTGATGAAAGATGACACTTTGCTAGAAATTGTCCCATGAATAAGAGTGGTTCTAAGAAGAAGAAGTACTACAAAAGAAGACATCATGCTCACATTGCAGAGGATGATGATCCTCCCAGAAAAAGAGTAAAACAAGAAAGTGAAGACTCTTCAAGTGATGAAGAATATGTTTTGATCTCTGCCCTCACGGGAACTGTCACACATGGAAGGAAATATTGGCTTATTGACAGTGGGGCTTCCAAACATATGACGGGATTCAAGGAATCTTTTGTGAAACTATCCGAACATAATTCACCCCATAAGGAAAAACTTGGGGATGACTACCAATATCCCATAAAAGGTAGTGGTGAATCCTCCTACAAGCTAGACTCTGGAAAGTCTATGAAAATGAAGGATGTCTTGTTTATACCAGGACTAAAGAAGAATTCTTCTCTCCATATCGACATTGAATGCAAAAGGCATGAGGGTTGCATTTGTAGATGGCCAAGTCCTCATGTGGCCAAAAGGAAAGACTATTGACGATGCAACAATAATTGGAGAGTAAGAGGGAGGATTATACAAATTGAAGGGCCAACCAGAACAATCCTTGGTTCATGAATCAGTAGAGCCAAATGAACTTTGGCATAGAAGGCTTGCACATGTACACTACAGAGCACTACCACTTGCAAGCCATGAAGGAGTTTGCAAAGGATGTGCGAAGGGAAATAATACAAAGAAGACATTTCCAAGTAGCGAAAGCAAAGCAAAACGAATCTTGGAAATCCTTCACTCTGATGTATGTGGTCCAATGTCATCCAGCTGATTAAGTGGGTATGTATACTATGTTTCTTTCATTGATGATTTTTCTAGGAAGACATGGATATATTTCATAAAAAACAAGGATGAAGTATTCAACAAGTTCAAAGAGTTCAAAGCTTTGATCGAGAATCATACAGAAAAGAAAATCAAGACCTTTTGATCAGACAATGGCGGACAATTCACATCAAATGAATTCAAAGAATTATGCAGAGATTCAGGGATTAAGAGGGAGTTAACCACTCCATATAATCCACAACAGAATGCGGTTGCAGAAAGAAAGAATAGAACGATTATGGAAGTTGTAAGGGCAATGCTTCATGATCAAGATCTCCCTATGCATCTATGGGCAGAAGCTACTAGAACAATTGTGTATGTACAGAACCATACTTCGCATAAAGTACTCGAGAACAAGACACCTGAAGAAGTCTTCTCCGGCAAGAAATCAGAAGTCAGCCATCTTAGAATATTCAACTGTCCAGTGTACATACACATTCCAAAAGAAAAGAGGACAAAGTTATATCCTTCAGGAAAGAAGGGTATATTTGTGGGATACTGTGAAAGCTCAAAAGCTTACATAATATATTTCCCAGGATTCAAGAAGATCGACATAAGCAGAGACGTAACATTCGACGAAGATTCAGCTTACAACAAATCCAAAAAGAGACCAGTTGAAGACTCTGAAGAAACAGAATTACCCAAAATTCAAGATACAACTATGAACGATGCAAATCAAGATGAAGGTAGAGCAATAGAAGAACCCCAGGAACCTGTAGATCCACCCCAAGAGAAGAATCCTCACAAGAGGAAACCTACATGGGTACGAGAGGCTATCCAAGGTGCAGAAAGATATGGGGCTCCAGAAGAAGTGCATAGAGAGAGGAAAAGAACCAGGTCCTGCTCCAGCTATGTAGCACTTTTGTGTGACTTCATTGATAAAGAACCTTCCAACTATGAAGAAGCAACAAAGAAAAAAGAATGGAAGGATGCTATGATCGAGGAGTACCAGTCAATCATGAAGAATGATGTCTAAGATGTTGTCCCAAAACCAGAGGGGAAGTCTGTTGTGAATTCCAAATGGATCTACAAGATCAAGCATGCTGCAGATGGTAGCATAGATAAATATAAAGCAAGCCTTTTGTGGCTCGTGGCTTCTCCCGGAAAGAAGGGATAGATTATGAAGAGACTTTTGCACCTGTAGCCAGATACACTTCCATCAAATCGGTACTTGCTCTAGTTGCAGTAATGAAATGGAAGATACACCAAATGGATGTCAAGATTGCTTTCTTGAATGGTGTAGTAGAAGAGGAAGTGTATGTGGAGCAACCGCTCGGTTTTGAGACACATGGCAGGGAGTCTCATGTGTGTAAATTGAAGAAAGCCCTGTACGGTTTGAAACAGACACCTAGGACATGGTATGGCAGAATTGATGGCTTCTTATCCAGTTTGGGCTTTACCAAGAGTAAAGTAGATTCCAACCTTTACTACAAGGTTGAAGAAGGGAACCTAGTGATACTCTTACTGTATGTAGATGACCTGTTTGTAACAGTGTTTGTAACAGGTGGAGATGGGTTGATTACTGATACAAAGAGGAAGCTTGTTGCTGAGTTCGAAATGAAGGACTTAGGTATGATGCACTATTTTCTAGGCATGGAAGTGTGGCAGAATGCAAATGGAATTTCCTTGGGACAAGGGAAGTATGTAGTAAAGATCCTGAAGAGGTTTGGGATGATGGACTGCAAGGCCATGGCCACACCTATGGCATCGAACCTGAAGTTATTGAATGATGCTTCATCAGAGTCGGTTGATGCTATACGATGTATCGTCAGATGATTGGGTCATTGATGTACCTGACGAATACGATACCGGATATTTTCTTTGATGTGAACACCTTGAGCCAGTTCCTGACAGATCCTAGACATGTTCACTTGATTGCTGCAAAGCATATTCTGAGGTACCTAAAGGGTACAGTTGATTATGGGCTCAAGTATGAGGCGAATCAAAAGATTAACCTGGAAGGTTATGTTGATTCAAATTGGGCAGGTAGTGCCATCGATAAGAAGAGCACTTCAGGGTGCTACTTCAGTATGGGATCGGGTGTGATCTCTTGGTTTAGCAGGAAACAGTTTTGCGTGGCACTGAGTACAGCTGAAATAGAGTATGTCGCAGCTTGTTCAACTAGTTGTGAGGCAGTATGGCCAAGGAAGCTACTGTCTGATTTGTTTGATCTTCAGTTGGATGCTACTTGTATATATTGCGACAATCAGAGTTGTGTGAAGTTGTCTGAGAACCCGGTGTTCCATGACAAGTCGAAGCATATCGAGATCAAATATCACTATAACAGAGATATGGTGCAGAGAGGAGCAGTGGAGCTCTAGTATGCTGCGACAGATGAACAGATAGATGATGCGTTGGCCAATCCATTGGCTAGAGTGAATTTTGAGTACTTCAGGGAGAAACTTGGTGTTCTCTAGATCGAGGTTTCCTCCAAAGGGAAGTGATGAGTCCGAAAGCCCTTCTAACATGGATGTAGGATTGGTTCCTCCCATGGTCAGATATAAGTGCAGCAGCCATTTTGATGTGACTGTGGGATGTGTTCCCACATGATCTGATGTGCCTGTGGGATGTGTTCCCACATGATCAGATGTAAGTGCAGATCCATTCTGATGCGACCGTGGGATGTGTTCCCACATGATCAGATGTAAGTGCAGAGCCCTTCTGACATGTATGTTGGATTGTTTCCTCGCATGGTCAGATGTAAGTGCAGATCTCTTCTAACATGTATGCTGGATTGGTTACTCGCATGGTTAGATGTAAGTACAGAGCCCTTTCGACATGCACGTTGGATTGGTTCCTCGCATGGTTGGATGTAAGTGCAGAGCCTTTTTGACATGTATGTTGGATTGGTTCCTCGCATGGTTGAATGTAAGTGCAGATCATTTCTGACATGAATGTTGGATTGGTTCCTCTCATGGTCAGATGTGAGTACTGGGCCTTTTTGACATGGATTCGAGATGTGTTCCTCCCATGGTCAGATGTGAGTGTTGGGCGTGCCTTTCTGACATGTATGCTGGATGTGTTCCTCGCATGGTCAGATATAAGTGCTGGGTGGGCCATTCTGACTTAGGGTCAGATATAAGCGCTGAAGAAGACCTACATGGAGGCTAAGCCTACGACTAGCATGAAAAAGCACTGGCTCTGTAGAACTTCCTATGACGAGAAGAATCGAGAGATAGCACCGGTGATGATGATCCAGATCCAGGGATGATCCAAATCCAGTGATGATCCAGATCCAGAAATGAAGATGACTTGAAGATGAAGATAACTTCATGATGATCCAGAGAAGAAGACTTGTGCTGATAAATTGTGTCGAGAGAATACCTGCCTAGTTAAGAGGGAGTGTTGATGTATTTGTAACTTCGAAATGTATTCACTTGTATATTTTATGTATTGTACCCCGATGTTTATTCCGGGAAGTATCTGTAATGTAATTGAGTCATGTCATGCCCCGATGTTCCTCTCGGGAGATTCAATAATGTAAACAAGTCATGTAAATTCATAGAGGGTAACTCTCCTTATTGATCAAGGGTTAAAGTCCCCACAGTTGTGGGGCCCTAGGGTTATTAGACTCTCCTAGAAAAGTTGGCCCTAGTGAGTTATTGTCAAGTCGGGAATTAGTATAAATAGAGAGTGAGCCTCTCTATTTATCACACACTTACTCATACTCAGTTGTAGCGCATAATTGAGAGAGAAAGAAGAAGCTGGGACAAGAGAGAGAGAGACTACTGTTGTCAGGAGATCATCTTACTGTTTTGGGTTTTACTTTTGGTGCTGATTCTATCTCTGAGGAAGTTGCGGGGTTTTCTCCTTTATGGTTTCCCCGAGGAAAATCTGTGTGTCTATTGTCTCTTATGTTTGATTGTTGTGCTTGTTATTCTCTCAGTTAAAGATCCTAAGATAATGCTAGCTTAAATGTTAAAAATCTAACAATTTCATACTAGCTGTAGAAATCTCACATAGTGAGAAGAAATAGTAAATATTTTTTTTGTAAATAAGGTAGCATAGACATAGACCTGCACCTTCATATTGTCTTCCAAAACACTGTTAAATTACAGACATTGCAAAGAATAGTTGCAGCTGGAGAAGACTTGAGACTAGTAAGTTTGCGGCTTGTTGCTACAACTGCTCCAAAAGAAGAAGTTCTAGAAGTAGATCCTCCAAGAACTCAGGTACAACAGATTCATCAATTCAACATTTAAAAGTGTAACTTGTAAACTGCTATTTGTTTGTATGTTCTAGTACATGTTTTTGGTACTTACAAATGCGTTTTTGTACAGTATCAAAATTGAAGAAAAATTGAATTGCATTGTATGTGGGTGCATTTTTGGTTAAGACTGACACCCCTCATCTTTTTAATTTGAATCTGTTAAATCTTGTTTACAAAGGGTAGAGTTGCAAGAAGCCCTCAATTTGTTTGAGTCATTTGTATGTGGTCCTTCCTACACAAGGAGGCCTCACATGGTCCTCACAATCTTTCAAACAGAAGAAACATTAGAGTTGTTGAGCACTCTAGTACTTACAAATGTAGGAAACTCAATCACAATAAAAAAAGAAAGTCTCCAAAATGTCATCAATCAACTGTAGGATTTGAAAGCCAAAGAGGACGATGTGCATGACAGGGATTGACATTTTGAACTAATGTTTGTTCAAAATAACCCTCTCTTTGAAGATGATTCCTATCAGATGCCAAGACACAATGAAACAATGTTAGACGTTGTACAACCTATTCAAAATTCAAGATGTCAACATTGTGACCGAATTGGCCATATGAAAGATCGGTGTTTTTATTTTCATCCTTCTCACCATTGTGGGAAACTGAACTATTCGTTAGATAAGCGCGTGAAGCTGAAGGAACCCGCAAGAGTGAAACTTGCAGCAAAATATTGTAATGCTTCTTATCTTGTACTTGGCAGGGGGGAACATGATGTTAGGCTCCGAGTTTCGAAGCCTTGTCATTCTGACAACAAGTAGTCATGCCCATCTTCAAGTAAGCTAGATCAAGCGAGCTTGAGCCACAACCATTTTGGGAGGCCAGATTCAGTGATGTAGCTACACATACAGAAGAGAACCATGCCCCAGAGTACTCATGTGTTCTATGTCTAGTGTTGACACCATGAGACTCTCGTCTCCTCACATTGTTCCTGACAAGGGGGGATGAAGACTGTTGGAAACAAGTGAGCAAGAACAAGCGAGCCTGAACATACATGTTCGATTCAGCACTAGAATTTGTGGTAAATCTTTAACCACACATTCAATAGAAGACTTCAGGTTCTGCTAGACATCAGATGGTGGTCACCAAACCACCATTTCAGATAGAACCTCTGAGCCTTTGTGCCAAGTTCTAGACAAAACCTCTGAGCCTCCGTGCCAAGTTCGAATGTTTGTGGGCATCCTTATACAACACACATAGTAGAAGATTCCAACTTTTGCTAGCCCCTTTGATTGGCGGTTATCCAAAACCACCTGTTTAGAGAGCACTTGCACTTAGTAGGAGAAGTTAGCTTTTGCTAACTTGTTTGGCAATTTGGATTGATAAGATGGAAATGTTCAACAGGTGGTAGTTGTCCACTTCCAGATATTCAACTCTCTTTTTCTTGGACTCACAAACACCCCTTCAGATTAAGGGGGAATTGTTGGAGCCAAATCCTTGGTGTGAGGAATATTATCGTGAAAAACGAAACCAAGAGTCACCTGGGAGTCCAAGATACACCTTGGAAGTTGAAACCAAGGGTCATACATCATGTATTAATATGTACATTTGTTAATGAGAATGAATGTGATTTGGTGCCTAAAAAAATTGTTAGGTTGCCCCAAATGGGAAAATACATCATTGGTTGAACATCAGCCAAATAGACAAGAAGAATTACTATGAATGCAAATATAAATAGGTGTGAAGCACACTTTTCCATTAACAACTGGAAAACGTTGCGAAGAAACCTTCCAACCCTTTCAAATTCAACCCTACTTGGTTGGAATATGAAGATTTTATCAATTTAATTAAGGATCATTGGGTTCCTTTTGATGGGACACTAAGTGAATCAATGTCCACTTAGTTTGAGGCAAACTTAAAAAAGGTAAAGCAACTTGAAGCAACTTGGGCTCTTAGAAAAAAGGAAAGGGATGAACAAGAAATAGTTGGTGAAGCTCAATTGAAATATTTGAATAACCAAGAGAGAGCAAGGTTTCCAGATGAAGAATTCAAAAATGAAGTTTGTTAGTTGGAAGAAAAGAAAATAAAGATTTTGATAGTTACAGAGGCAACCTAGAGACTTGGGAGCAAAATCAGTCTAGCTTTCTAAGGGAGATGAAAATTTTAAGTGACCAATCATAGAAAGAATGCCAATTGGATATGGAAGGTCTCACGGAATGATATTTCTATTGTTACTAGCATTGACACTTGCGTGAAATCTACAATTAACAAAGCACGTCATTATTGTTTAAGTGGTCCAACTAGCATCTTTTTCCCTAATGTTGTGAATATAGATAACAATGTGAGATTACATGAAGAGATCTTGAAAAATGAACTCAATGTGGTACTTCATGGTTTTAAAAAAGAAGAGCCCTAGTATGAATTATGGCTTGTTGAATTCTTCTCAGGTTTCTAATGAGAGTAATTAAGGAATCCAAATCATCTCGAAAGATTCTTGTTGCTTTTAATACAACTTTATTGCCCTTGTCCCAAGTCAAATAGCCCCTCTTCTTTTGAAGAATATAGGCCCATTCTATTATTTAGTTAAATAAATGAGATTATAGCTTTGAGAGTAAAGAGATTGCTATCTAGAACAATTTCAAGTCAATAGTTTGGTATCTTATCAAGAAGACAGATTCATGATGTGACAGGGGTTACCCTTAGGAGGGTTTCCATTCCATAAAAACAAAGGAGCTACTAGCAATGGTGGCCAACTTGGATCTAACAAAAGCTTGTGATTGAACAAGTTGGCTATGCCTGAAATAAATGCTGATGCAATTGGGTTCTGCGTTCATTTTGTCAATTGGACGATGAGTTGTGTCACCTCACTGTCATTTTCTATTATGATGAATGGATTTACTTTAGCTTTCTTTGAGGATGGAAGACGGTTGATGCAAGGATCCCCGCTATCCCCACTATTGTTCCTTGGAGTTGTTGAGGGCATGAGTAGGGATTTGATTTGAGGCAAAGAGAACAAGTTCCTACAAGGGCATTATGATTGGAAGGAATTTACATTTGTCCCAATTGTTATTGGTTTATGATAACTTGTTATTTTATGATGGTTCTAAAAGAGATGCTTGAAAGCTTAAGGGGGTCATAGACCTATATTGTGTTGTTATAGGTATGATGATTAACATGGGAAAATATTTTGCTTCTTATATGGATGTAAATGATGAGGATATAAAGTTTTTTTCCAAATGTTTCCTTATCAATAGATTGTGTTGCAAAGTGGTTTGAAGTATCTAGAGTTTTACATAAAACCCAATGACTATAGGAAAAAATCCTGGATCGGTTAATTGTAAAAGTTGAAACAAGGCTTCTTAGTTTGGTGCAATTGTTGGTTATCTACGGAGGAGACTTATATTAATGAAGTATGTATTAGAGGCTATTCATGTTTATTGGATGCCCTTAAGTTTTATTCCTAAGGGTTCCTTAGACAATATAAGGAGAATTAGTTATAGATTCTTATGGTTAAGGGAAAGAGAAAAAAGTGGCATTCCAAGTGTAGAGTGGTAACTCGGAAATAAATAGAGCCAAACTCAAATGAGGAATGGATTAAAAGATCCACAGAGTCATGCCATAATGTCTCAATTATTTGGAAGGTTATTGTGTTAATATTTCCACTTATTGGGAGATGGCTTGTATGGAAGGTGGGGAATGGGCATAGAGTCAAACTTTGTGAAGATCCATGGTTTGGTCGTGTTGTGAGTCTTAGGTTGCCTATAAACTTACTAAACATTCTTTGTGAGAAGGGGGGTTTTCCCTATATTACGTGGGTTCTCCTTAAATTACCATTATTTGGAGACACAATGTTAGTTTATATCACTCGGTTGGTCTTTCCCCATGATTTTGATGTCACATGGGTGTGAAATAAGTTGTATTTTCCTAGGCATCTTTTTAAATGTAAAGTGACTTTATATTTTAAAAGTGAGTTTGTACTTTATCATTAAAGTGAGATTTAAGTTGTGGGGCCCAAATATTTAATGTGCACTTTATTAAATAAAAGTGAGTTTATATTGTGCAATTAATGAGAATCCTGGGATCTAATCAATATCATCCTTTGATTAGATAGTTATGGTAGTTAAGATTAGGGTTTCAATAGATAAATTATAAAAGAGTGTTTAGGGAAAAGAGAGAGACATCAAAAGAAGAAGAAGACTAGTGAGAGAGAGAGAAATTAAATCTTGAAGGAGATGTCTGATTTGTGAGAGACTGGTCATCAAGACAAATTGAAGGCACGATTCCCAAGAAATTTATGTAGCATTCATTGGACCGTACAGGCAGACATTACATTCATTATTGCAGGCCATACAAGCATAGAAATCGAGGTAGATTGCAGGCATGGATTTTGAGACAATTTTTGTTTTGCATTTAATGCTGGGCAGAGTCCGTACAATCCATACCTGGCACAAATCCCAAGAAACCTGTTGTGTACAGTTCGCACGTGTGAGTTAACTGAGTATATTTGGCACATTTTTTCAATGCAGATTTAGAGATGAATGAGGGTTTGTGTAATTGTTTTGGTGCTGTATAAGAAATTTTGATTTGTTGAATTTCTGATTTTATCTCTCATAAATAAAATTATTTCTTTGGGTCTTCCTCTGGTGAGGGTTTTCCCTAGGCTTGGCCCTAAATTTCTGTGTTGTCACACTTATCTTCTGATTGATTTTGAGTGCATTGGTGTTTATGCTTAAACTATCAGATAAATTCATTTTATGAATTATTAGTTCAAAAAAGTAATAAATCAGATTTGCAGTCGAAGTGTTTGATAAAAATCCAATAAATTTTTGTGATTCTTTATCAATTTTCTTCACACAATTGGAAGTAATCATAAATGACTAGACTCATAGGTTAAGATGGTTTGTTATGAGGAAATTATGTAGCCTATCTAAGGACAAGTAATGTTAGATGTAAGGGTGAATATGACAAGTTGATTTGGTCAAAGAATCATACAAAATGATTATATACTTCTAATGTTGTATGCAAGGTACTCTATGATTGGAAGTATTTAGAAGAGCCTATTTGGTGGTGGAAAATGGTCTAGAAATTCAAATGTCCTTGAAAATTATGCATATTTATGTGGCTAGTCTTGTTGGCAAAAAACAAGCAAGTATATGTCTATTCTGCAAAGAAAATGAAGAGATCATACATCATATATCAGTAATTCGTGCTTATTTTGTATGAGTATGGAAGGAAGTGGAAGCCATCACTTGTATAATAAATGTTTGGAGTGGAAATAAATTGAGAGTTTGACTTGGTGTGGTAGCATGGTTTTTAAGAGAGTCAAAACTTTCCCACTAAACATGAATCGTGGGATATGGCTTGCAAGGAATGTAATTTTATTTAAAGATAGATTTATTCACCTCATTCAATGTGCTTCTTAGAGTATGAGCATAACAGTTTCAAACAATCTCTAAGTAAAATTATTATAAAAGGTAGAAACCCACATGACACATGAGAGATACACAAAATAACACAATATGATATTATGAATAACTAGTGCAATTATTACATGGGATCTCATCTTATCTCTGGTTATCCATGAAGCAAATAATTTCTATTTATGAATGCAAGGTATATTTACTTTACATAAAAAATACAAATACATAAGTAAGTCATAAAGTGATTTTTATTACAATGTGGAAACTATATAGCGTAACACCCCCTCTTAAGGTTTACATTACTGAAACCCAAACCAATTGAAAGAGAAACACATATTGTCTAAAAAGAAAATATCAAAAGTAATCATAACTGACATTTTTCAAATGCTTCTTCTTTGAAAACAATTCTTGAACCAAGTAGAGCTCCATTAAGTTTCCTCGCAACCCTTGTAAAGCTGTAGCTCCTGATGGGGGTCTAGTAATGCTTGGTATTGAGAACCACGATCCACTAGGACCTCACTTGAATTATCAACCTGGGGACATAATATTATGAAACTGCTTGCACTATATATGCATTTTAGATCTTCTCATTGTTTAAGTAATTTTATTTCTTGGGGGGGTTCTTGTTGATGATGGTTTAGTCCTAACAGTATGCAACCATAAAAGCATACAACAATTACCAAACTGAATCTATTCAACTAGATAGACTGGTATACATAATTTCTCAGATAAGGAACGTAGAGAAATCAAAATCAAACTTCTAAAATACCAAAATAAATCATAATCTCATTTCATTCAATCAATCAATTGCATTGCTAGAAGTTAGAAGTTAGGGTATGTAGAATGAAATCAATGAGTCACACATTAACCATAAATCTAAAGAATACAAATAAAGGATAATGAAATGCAATCAACTTAACCTTACAACATATGAAAGCTATAGAAAATACAAACAACTAATCTAACAACATGTGAAGCTACAGTAAATGTAAAACAACTAATCTAACACCATGCAAAATCTTACATGAAAAGGTTAATATCTACCCCAGCACATATGAAATCTATAGAAAATGTAATCAGCTAAGCAGTCTAACAGATTCACTCACAAGCAACTCTAACGGTAACTACGTAGAAAATAACAACTAAGATCCATCACATGATGTAGAACGAACCCTCACCCTACAACACATGCGATCTGATCTCAAACCACAATCACATAACATATATAGCAAATGAAATTCCTTCGTCAATTTCGATTTCAAGAAGATAAGCAAGTCGGTCTCCTTTAGTTCTTGGCTTTGTTCTTATATAAAAATTCCCTTAATTAGTGGGCAAATGCCCTCTTTCATGGAAGTAGAAGATAAAGGAGTGTATGAACAGTTTTTTTACAATGAGAGTTGTTAGCCCTAAAAAGAGGGAAAATTGTGAAATGAATAAGCAATAAAAAGGGCATGATCCAGCAACTTAGTGATAACTGTTGTAGTTGCTTTAGTTGCTTGATGGAGTCGTGTTGTTGATCATGCTTTATTGGTCTTGGTTGCTCATGGTAGAAAAGCGTTCACAACCTCTATCTGCCTGCTGATGGAAAGTTAGTCAATGAGTGTCGTGGGAAGATTGATCGACAACTGCTGCAGAAAAACTCATTAGCCACATTGGTGAAGAATCCAACAACAAAGATCCATTCCAAACCTGCATCTGTAAAATAAGCTACTTTCACAATTGCATGTAGATCTCGATCATTAGCTCAATTTATAGATTAATTGCTTATTTTAACATAAAAATGCGAAAGCAATTATACTTTTTCAGGATTCAAGGATATGGAATAAATATTTGAAGACATATGGAAAGCACATGGAATGCAATTGAATAACCGATAAAAATAGTGCAGGGAGTTGGTCATTTACCATGCTTATCACACACCCCAACTCAAGTTGTTGGGCGTCCCTGTGCAAAAAGGCTTAGTCCGGCTTAGAGTCATGATCAGACATAGATTATGGAGTGATAGTACAGATAGATCGAGGATCAATCAGGGAGATATTTGCATTGATAGTTTTTCTGTGGAATCCTCTTACTCATTATCTTTTTCCAATGATGAAATTCTTCAGCCTTGTCAGCATAGAGTAGGATGCTAAGGTAGAATAGGAAACAACGATAAGGGGTAGAGAAAATGAAAGCCAATTTACTGATCGGGGATATCCTGTAAGGTGGTGATGTAGAGGTGGTTGCACTAAAGCAATGCTTGGATATTGGGCAGTGATTGAGGATCTTGTTGTTTAAGTTCTTTAATTAGTATGTTCTAGCGCTACTCGCTAGCGCTAAAGCAATGCAAGTCGTGACTGTTGCACTTGCGGAATTGTTGTAGAATTATCTAAAGTTGTTGATTACTTCATCTTTGTGATTCTATATTACTTTTCGAATTTGGCAGTTGTTGACACAATGGAAGTGTTTCTTTTTTAACTGCTACTACATAGTATGCTTCAGGTCGAACCCATAATGGTTCTGAGAATTCGACTGCTTGGACATTCCTCAACTCCCTGACCCATTGAATTTCATTTAGAATATATCATTGAAAAGCTCTGATGTTGACATACCCAATGAAATGATTGGGGTTACACACCATATTTCTAGTCATCATAAAATTGTGGAGGTAGAATTCAAAGAATAGATTTTCACACCTTCAGATAAACTACGCATATTCTTGAGGGTGCATGACATGAAAGAAATTTCACACTTAATTCTCCCATTTTGACTAATTACTGCCTCAAATTCTAAATGTCCCCGTCCTTCTACTTTAGCGCTTTTTTTTTTATGTTTTTGCTCTATTTCCTCTAGTTGGTCCTTTAAGGATTGTATTTTGTTTTGTTGGTGGCGGTTCTAATCCATATCTTGGGATCTTAATACATAGAGTGTTTGTGAATAGATGTAACCCTTTTTATGGGTTATGGAAAAATCCTTCCATTTGTCTCTTTTCGATGCCATTTCCTCCAACTGTTTCATCAACCTTTCAATTTCGTCTATTGTTGCGATGGATTTGATTGGCATCGTAGTTGATGTCTCCTAGGGGACATGCTCTGGTGCATCAAGAAGTACTTCCGATTGGATTGAGAGTTCCTTTGTTGTCGAATCCTCCTAAAGAACATGCTCTAGGGTAGTGGAAGGTACCTCGACTTCCTGCTGAATTGGGATTGCGTTTGTTTCTTGAAAAAAATGGTTTGGGGTATCAAGAAGTACTTCTACATCCTGTGCTGAATTGGGATTGCGTTTGTTTCTTGAAAAAAATGGTTTGGGGTATCAAGAAGTACTTCTACATCCTGCGCAATAGGGATTTCCTCTACTGTTGAAGTCTCATCAAGAACATATTTTGGTGTAGTAGAGGGTGCCTCTGTTAAAAAGTTAGCTTAGATAGGTGTTTTCACATTGGCTTGGTGTTTAGCATGTGAGAACATCTTAAAAAGGTACTCTCTAGATGCTAACTTTATTTTAAAGTTGAGATCACTTTATTTTTTAAAGTGAAAGTTACTTTATTATTTAACAACTAAAAGGTGGCTTAAGTCATGTCAATGAGTGAATAAGTCATAACCATTGATCTATAAGTCTAAGATGAGATCTTGATCGTTCGAGATAGGGTGTAGTCATAAAAGTGTTATAAAGGGACAAATCTAAGGAGAGTGAGGCATCATTTTGAATGGGTAGGGTTTGGAGAAGAGGTTGAGAAGAAGAGAAATAAAGGAGAAATCGGTTTACATAGAAGGAGATCATTGCTAGAGAGAAAGAAGTCAAAGTTTTTGTACTTGACACACATTTAGAGGTTGCTACAAGATTGGTCATACTGTTGTACACTTTTTTAATGTTGTTGGGTATTATTCCAAGGTCGCACATGCCATACTTTTGTTGTTGGGTGTTGTTCTTGGGACATGCCAGTCATACATCTGTTGTTGGGCATTGCTAAGAGGCCATAAGGCCATATCTTCATCGCTCTTTGTTGCTTGGTGTGCAATATAGTTCATATAGAAAGTACATGTGGCACATGAAGTGTTTTTTTTCTGCCTGACACACAAATGGAGGTGATTGGTTATATGCTGGAAACTTGAGGATATAAATCTGGGCATGTTTTTCGAGGAGATAAAAGGACAACAACTTGTTCATTTATTGATGTAAACACTTCTCAAATTTTTCTGTTGAAGCTGAATAAAAATCCTTGTTTGTTGGTTTTCCCCATGTTGGGGTTTCTAGGGTAAATCTATTTATTGTGTTAAATATGTGTTGGTTTTATATTTTCTGTTGCTAAATCTAATTTGAGCTTTAGTAAACTAGCATGGTATCAGAGCTGCATCTCAAAGAAAGAAACCATATTTGACATAGTGTGACATATTCTTCTTTAGAGGGTTTGCAGATCTTTTTAGGTATAAGTGGACTCCCACCTATCCTAGTGGCTCAAAATAGTTTTTCATTCTGGCAATTTGCTTGTAATTTTCTAGATTTTTTCAAGTCCCAAACTTTCGGGGCCGTTTTGAGGCCATAAGCGACTTTTTTTGGCGATTCGGGGGGTCAAATGGTTGCCAACGGCATGCATTTGGCCCTAGTTGAAAGTTGTAAACCTCATATAGACCTTTCCAATGGGCTATCGAGCGACCCAAACGAGAAACCATTTGGCCCTAGTTGAAAGTTGTAAAGCTCGGATCATACCTTTCCAATGGGCTATCGAACGCTTCAAACGTTGATCATATGCAAAATTTATGACCCCGAGAAGTTGATTATTCAGCTAACAACCTTGGGGCCGCAAACCTTATGATGGTTCATCTCCTAGGGTTAGGTTTAGGGTTTTCTTCCTCTCCAATCTTTTATGATAAAAGGCCCTTCGACCTCCTTTTGTATTCAGCTTGACACGAGTGAGCATAGCCGCCACATCTCGTCTCAGAGATACAACTACCACAATTCTAATTGCTTTTATTTTATAGTTTGTTATGTTTCATTCATCTAATAGAATCTGAGTTTATTGTATCACTGTTTTTATTGCCATATATTTGTGTATGTGAATATATATATATATATATATATACGCTCTTTTATTTCGTTCTCACATAAATCCATATCAGTGGTATCAGAGATTTCTGCTCTTGTGGTTTCTCAGTGCATGTCTGTTGTTCAAGACAATGCACCCTTGTAACCTAGGGTCTGGGGTTACCAACTTACTATTAGACTTGCAGACAATAAGCTTTTATAGAGAATGAAATACGAATAAAAAGAGAGTTTGGCTTACCTGGTTTATGACGGTTGATCCAAGCTTTGTCTTCTCCTGCTTCAATCTCCTCCAAAGCTTCTAGGGCTGCTCCTCTTCTCTTGCAAAGAAAAATTTCTTCAAGCAATATCTCATATATATATATATATCAGTGGTTAGTGAAATGCATATTTATAATAACATAATTGAAATCATTCATAAACCAATATACATGATAAAGCACAATACAAAGATTGGAAGAAGAAATCTATTTATTGATAAACAGTGAATAGGTGAGAATACAACCCAACTTTTGACACAAGGACTCCTCTGCAACCGATGACACCGAATTCTGCTGCTCCAAGACTCTGTAAGTATACAACCAACATAACTTTGCTCTTCCAAAATTGATTGATTAGCCTCATCCCAAGGCCTCTATTTATACATGGGAAAATAGAGTAGTTTCGAAGGTTAGGATGGTTGAGACAGTTGGGATAGTTATGGATTAAGGCCCAACTAATATTATCTAATCATGATTTATATTTTTTAATGTCGAGTTAAGGTACACACTAGTATTTATATAAGCAAGGCGCGTGTGACACGTGTGTTGCTCAAAGAAAACTCGCGTGTTCAATGTACAGGCGGGTTGCAATGCAAATATGAGCGTGTGCAACCCTAGATTCAGAATAAAAATATAAGAAGTTGGTTTGGAGATCATGCATCAATGGTCATGCACATCTATAGTGTTTTGGCCACTTCAATCCAATTTGTCCTTTTGTGTACCAACATAAGGGATGTCAGCACTCGGACGGAGAAGTCCCATTTTGGTTGATAACAATGTCCCTGACGAGATATGAATATTGAGAGTTGGGTCTTGAACTAGTTGAGCTTGGGGAAAATACCTCTCGTCGTCCCAAGCAACCTCACATGACAGGAGAAGAAAAGGGAGATGAAGGAGCATGAGATCTTATTAAATTGTTGCTCAAGGAATCCCTCACATGACAAAGGAATAAGATAATGGATAACTTCGCCCAGATCCTTCGAATAATGTTGATGACGGTGGATGCACCTTCAACTAGCAGTCATTTTGGGGGCATGAGACAAAATCCCCAGATTTGGTCTTTGACTTAAACACTGATGCAGAGAAAGAAAGGGGTAAGCAGATCATTGACACAGAACCTAGTGCCACCATTGCAACTGCAAAGGTCCAACCAGGTGAGTTAGAGGAGTCAGAGGAAGGGGAGCGCCTATTCCATTTGCAACTATGAGTGTTTGGACTTCGCTACATTTCATTGTTGACAATGGTAGTTAGAAGAACCTCATATTGGTTGAGGTCGTCAAAAGATTGAAGCTTCTGATGGTTCTACATCCCCAAACCTACAACATTGGTTGGTTGAGCCATGAACGAGACATCCGTGTCAGTCAACAATGCCACCTCTCCTACGACATCAAGCCCTTCAAAGATGAGGTAATGTGTGGTGTTTCCCTGCTTGAAGTTTGTGATGTTCTTTTAGGACAACCATATATGTGGAAATGCCATGTTGTGTATGAGTCTAAACCTCGTAGTGTCATTATTACTTTGGGAATGAAACTGTACAGGATACCAGAGACACTTTTTGCTACTATAGTGTCTCTCATCACAACGAAGTATTGCAGGAAAGTAATTTCCTAGATTGGGAAATTCGTACTCTTCATGGTTTGTTTTGAGGGTGAACGGAAGATCATAGCAACATCCACCACCTCCACACAGAATCCCTCTACGTTGCAAAATCACAATTTCACAATGCCTTCTCTACTTGTGAATTGAATCTTTCAGAGAGATGCTTCATGATGGTTGGATCTGATCCCAGACATATCAGGAAGCATCACTTGACCCAAGATGGCAAACAACCATGCAAGAAGAGTTCAAGTCCCTACAAGACAACGAGACTTGGGAATTGGTTCCCTTGCCCTCCAAGAGGAAACAAGTGCAATGTAAGGGGGTCTATAGGACCAAAGTGGCTGCTAATGGTTCTGATATCAAGTATAAGGCCAGATTGGTTTCCAAAGGCTTCTCTTAAGTCCAAGGAGTGGACTATATAGAGACATTTGCACCAGTTTCAAAGATGGCTATACCAGGCTAGCTTTAGCCATTGCTACATCTGAGCATTGGGAGGTTCACCACATGGATGTGAATATTGATTTTCTTCATGGCGACCTTCATGAGGATATCTATATGCAGCAGCTTGAAGGTTTCATTCATGATCTTTCACTTGTTTGTAGGTTGAATAAGTCTCTCTATGGCCTTAAGCAAGCCTTGGGGCTTGGTATGCCAAGATGAACAATTTTCTGCTCTCTTGGCTTCGAAAGATGTTAAATATGATCATAATGTGTATTTGCAGCATGTTGGTGATTTATCGCAGGTCATAGTATTGTATGTTGATGATCTATTAATTATAGGGAGTTGCACTAAAGATATAGGATCAATTAAGTCTTCATTGCACAATGAATTCTCCATGACTGACCTTGGATTGTTGAAACAATTTATTGGATTAGAGATTGAGCAATTTGATGGAGGGATCAAGGTTAGTCAACCAAAGTATGCTGCAGATCTGTTATTGATGTTCAAAATGGCCGAATGTAAGGCAACTAAGTGCACATTCATCTCAGGAATAAAACTAGGTGATTTTGGTGCATCTCCATTGGTGGACGACTCGTTGTATCTTACAAACTCTCGACCTGATTTGGAATATGATATAGGTGTTGTTGCTAGATATATGCAGAAGCCTCATGAGATCCATTGGAAGGCTGCAAAAAAATCTTGCATTATGTGCAAGGAACCAAACACTTCGGGGTACACTATGTTGTTGGTTCTCCACTAGAGCTAGTTGGATTTACTGATTCTGATTGGTTTGGAGATTCCATTGAAAGAAATTCCACTTCATGTTATGTCTTCCTGCTTTCACATGGTCCCATATGTTGGTCAAGCAAGAAACAACAAACCATATCCCTCTCTTCAGTTGAGGTCGAGTACATAGGAGTAGTGAATGCTGCTACACAATGTGTGTGGTTGCAAGGTATTCTTGGGGAACTTGGAATTGCATTCGATTCACCCCAGTCATTTGGTGTGACAATCAAAGTGAAATAAATATTTCCACTGATCTAGTGCACAGACAGAGGACTGAGCACATTGAGATACACATGCACTACATCAGGAGCTTGGTGCATGAGCAAGTGATATCATTGCAGTATTGCCCATCTATAGAGTAAATTGCTGACATCTTCACTAAGAGATTCACAGAGAAGACATTCACCTATTTGAGATCACTTCTTGGAGTGGGTGACACATGCTGATGGATAATGTTTACTTTCAGATTTTGCTCCATGTACATTTTAGAGGGAGGTTTTGTTCCCATGAGGTTTTCCTCCTTACCTTGGTTATATGGACTAATCACTACAAAAAAACCCTGTGATTAGCATCATTTTTAGCGTCCACTATCATTTTTAGTGTATTTTTCATCATTTTTTGGACAAAGTGGATGCTGTTCCACGGGATGGTGCTTTTCATGGCGTTATTAGCATTCCTTTTTAAAAGTTGGCGCTATTTTGGATGCTAATTAGCATCCCAATTAGCGTCTCAATTAGTGTCCAAAATAGCATCCCATATAATGCCCAGATTAGCCTCCAAAAAAACGTCCAGAATAGCACCAATATTAGCACCATATATTGAGCCAGGGTTAGCGTAAGGAATTGTGCCCTACTTCCTACTTCTGCTCAACACCTCACAACAACATCCATATTGGGTTCATTTGGAGGTGTTCCTTCCCACCATGTTCTGTGTAGGCACCTGCTCAGCTCAACAACTCTTCATGACAACATCTGAATTGGGTTCATTTGGAGACATGCCTTCCCACCCCGGTTGATGTAGGCACTTGCTCAGTTCAACTTCCTTTGGAGACACACCCTCCCACCTTAGTCTATGTAGTTACCCGGTTTAGTCAGCACCAACACACTCTTCAATGTATTCATTATTTTGTAGCACAACTCAACAACTGTCATTTTAGAATTGGTTTCAGTTTTCTCACATTTGACCTGAGAGGAAGAAAGAAGGAATGTTTTCCCCTTCAATTAGGAGGAATTGGTATGAATGGGAGGCCAATCCATCACAATATTATGTTTGGATTTGGTTCACACCCCATTATCAAATTAGATTGGTTAATTAGTTAGTTATATTATTAAATAATGGTTAGTCTTTTTGACTTGTCAAATGTGGACACGCATGTAATCCTATCAAAATGTTATGAAGTCTTCATCTAATATAAGTTAGAATTTTTTTCTTCTTATATGTATTTTGTTTATTCTAAGTTCGATTGTTGAGTTTCATATGTATGCGGATCAATAATTTATTACATAAATTTTGTTGATACCTTTGATAATTACCATTTAACTGTTTTATTTTATTTTTATTGTTTTTTTATGTGGTTCATTGCCCCATAGCTTCGTGGAAAGAATTTCAAGGGGCCCACCCAAAGGGACCTCACCTTGTAAGCACTAGTTTTGGGAACTTGTCTCCGGAAGGGCTAGAGAATTCAAGAGTTGACCTCTACCTAGTGACATCTTGGCCACATAATCTCCAACCAACTGAGCTAGCCCATTGGACTAATTTTTAAGTATTTATTTATGATAGTAGATTCAATATTTAATATATATAGTCATATTGAAATTGTTATTGATAATTAAATACATAAAACCACCACACAATAACACTTCATTTCTATACCAAACAATCCCAAAAGAAACATTAAAAAACGAGTGAAAAACTAAAACAACAATAAAAACAAATTATATAACAATAAATCAATATTTTAAAAAAAGAACACAACTTATAAAACACTTAATACATTTGAAAATATCACAAGCCAAAATATATAGATTATTTAAAATCACATGTTTTAACTTTTATTTATTTATTTTTATTTTAGTATAAAAAACATTAATATTATTGTATACATAGACTCTAAACCAAAATCTATTTTAACTTACAAACTAAATATTAAAATTAAAAACAAATTACAAATTAAGAAAAAAAAAAGCATCTAACAAAGTAATTATTCAATTCAGTTACTAAATATTTAAAAAAGAAACATCAACATGTTAATATTTAAAAAAGAAACATCATAAAATAAAATAACAAAAACTAAAAATACTACACATACTTAAAAAAGTTAAGCAATACAACAAACACTAGTAAAAAGAAACATCATATAAACAAATATAAAATAAGTAAAAACATTATATTACAAATTAGAAACAATTTCAATAATAAATATAGTTTAAAAAAACATGTTAATATTTAAAAAAGAAACATCATAAAATAAAATAACAAAAACTAAAAATATTAAATATAATAAAAAAATGTTAAACACTCAGAAAAAGAAACACTAGATAAACAAATTAGAAACATTATATACACAAATTAGAAACAATATATTAAAAATTATAAACTATTCCAATAATATATACCATTATTTTAATACATACTATTATTCAGACATAAGGGATAAATATGGAGAAATGATTTCCCGCTTAGATGCATTTATTACATTGGCTACTTGGTATTTAGCTTGGGTTGACCTCCTCCAAAATAATAAGAAATTGCATTAATGAAAAATAAAATCAACAACATGGAGGGCAGAGAAACTAAGCATTTGAACATTGCACTTTGATGGCAGATTTTATATCACATTAAAGGGTTTTTTATTATTTTATTTTTCATTAATGCAATTTTTTATTGTTTTGGAGGAGGTTAGCCTAGGCTAAATATTACAACTTTCTAGTCTATGAAGCCGAATGTAATTAGTTTTTTTTTCTTTCTAAATTTGTTTGCTCTGAATAGTTTTTCATTGGTTTTCTTAGATTATATGCAATGTAGCTTAAGGAAACGCTGTAATTTCAATATTTTCATAGTTTTTTCTAACCAGTTCCATTGATTTTCTGAACATGCATGAAGGTGATCCAAGGTAGGCATACATAAAAAAGAGGCTCTCCCAGTCCAATAAATCGAATACAGTTGGAGGGAGATTGATTCGCTGGGAAGAGAGCCAAAGAGGAAGAATTCAACCGTTAGGGGAGGAGGGAAGTAATCCAATCTATGGTATGTTTATATGATAATTTTTTTATTTGAGTTTTTGAGTTTTTTTATTCCAATTTTATAATGCCTATAATGAAATATTCAATTCCAGAGGCTGCTAGTAGATTTCATATGGACAGAAAACATATTCAATAAAATTCATTTGAGGGTCAAGTTTTCACTTTTTTTTTTATAAACAAATCTCAATAAGTTAAATGATATGGAAGCAGTAAGAACCTTGATCCTTTTGTGGGTATAAATGAGGGAGGCATAAGTAGGCCAATATCTAAGATTCATTGAAATGAATATATATGGAAGTATTACTTTTTAGAGTAATTAAGTGGTTGAATTTTTATCATTTTTTAAATAAAATAAATTACTATTTAAAATTTAGATAAAATTATATTTCATTCATTTAAAAAAAATTATAGTCTTTTATTACTTTTAAAAATATTATCATTTTATTTATATAATTTTATAGTTTTTATTACTTTTAAATTTTTTATTATTTTATTTAAATAGTTTTCTACTACATTTTAAAAATATTATATAAGTTTATGTATTCAATTTACAACATTAATTTATATTTTTATACACATTATATTTTTTGTAAATTTATTTAATGATAATATTTTAATTTTATTTAGTCATAATAATTTTAACCAACAATTATAAGATGCTATTATTTTTTTTTCATTTGTTTTAATTGGAAATGGTTCATAATTGTTTTCAAAAGTATTACTTAGTAAGCATAAAGTTATTTCAAATATAAATAATATAGTTGTGCAAAAATTGTATTCATTATTTTTCATAATTTACAAAAAAAATTAAAGGATGACATAAACCATAGAAAATAAATTTTTAATTTTCATAATTTATAAAGAAATTAAAAGATTAAAAACTATTTTTTTATCTCACAAAAAGTATGGAATGTTAAAAATAAATTAATTATTTTTTTCAACATGGTCTATGTTTCTTTAAAAAAATAACATAATTTAAAAAAACAATAAAATAAAATAAAAAATTTACATTAATATTCTACTTATATTTAATATGATAAATAAAACAATCTAATAAATATTATAAATCATTGATTTCATAAATATTTTATGTATATTAAGAGTAAATGAATGAGAATAATATTCTGGTTTTAATTTATTATACATAATATAGTGAATTATTGAATTTTGATTATGGATACAAAATAATTAAAATAGCTAGTTTTATGTACACTTTCATTATGATAATAATAGTATTATGTTAAAATTAAGGATATTTAAAAAATAAATAAATAAAATGTTTTAATAACTATAATAAGATTTGTTTGGTAAGAAATAAATTTCTTAATTCTTATTAATTGTAAAATTTCTACAACAATTTTTTTATAAGATAATGATTTTATATGTACATTTATGAATGAGAATTGGTAGTAGCATTAAACTTTAAATATCATCCATAATAAACTCCCTATTAAAATACAAAGTTGTCTTAACCATTTGTTACTTTATGGTGGTACCAAAACACGATGGAACAAATGAAGCAAAAATTGGTGCAAATTTGGAAGCGAAAATTGACACATATTTGGAAGTAAAACATGGTGCAAAATAGGATGTTAAAGTGGTAGCACAAATGGATGCAATATTGGATGTTAATTTGGATGCAAATATGGTGCTAACGGGGATGTCATTTAGGAAGCAAAAGTAGATGCTCTTCAGGAAGCAAAAGTGGATGCTCTCTAGGAAGCAAAATAGGACGTTATTTAGGAAGTAAACCTCAACGTTGTTTAGGAAGCAAAGTTGAACGTTATTATGGAAACAAAAAAATAGATGCTATTTTGGACGTAATAAATGATGCTATCTAGGACGCAAAAACATACGTTTTTCGAGACGCTTTAAGTTTTGTCCATGACGCATCTCATTTAGCGTCTAGTTTAACCACTCAATGTAAAAAAAAATTACACTAAAAAGAGATGCTAAATGGGATGCTAATTCCAGGATTTGTTATAGTGAATACATTTTTGTAAGAGGTGACTTTAGCCTTAGTTTCCAAGGCCTCAATAATGTGGTATAGTTGTACTATGGCAGGGTTAAGGGGGTGGGGGGTGTTAGAGCATTAATCCACCTTAGTACCATGGTAATACACCTAGGACACATTTTCATTAGTCTTATGCTATGTCACATGCTCCAAAACTAGGTTATATTGGTCAACCTTGGTCTATGTGGTGCTCTGCACTCATAATTGCACCCATGCGCTCTCTTTTGATCATTCTAACTGCCCATGCTCCCTCATTAATGATATATCAAACCTTGGTGCACTCCCCATCCCTTAAAACATGGAAACTGTTTGGCTAGAGGTGCTCGTGCATGTATTTGGTGGTTTTTGGATCTGCTTGGTCATTTATTGCTCCCTAGAGCCACTCCTACTCACCCATGCACTTACCTGCGCTTAGCTTACCCTCATTTATGTCCTATCATGCTCCATCCATGTCCACATAGGAATTAGTGACCGTTTGGGATGGTTTGGGAGCTCATTGGTCCACTTGGGGGCGGGGGGGGGGTTGAGATCAAATCCAAGCCTGCCACACATATGCATCCAGATTTCCTCCAAAGGCTAACAATTTCTCCCTAATGTAATATAAACCTGATCCAGACATATTTACATGTTGGAAAGTCATAATAAAATATTTTATTGACTACATTTCTGTGTCAATTTCACTCTTTCTACTGTTTTGTGCATATTTTGTGTAATCTTGAATTGTGAGGATTCCCTTAGCTCTTAGATCCTACTGTGAATCAATTCTCACATGGTCCAAGAAACAAAAAAAACACGTTTGAGAAGCTGAAGAAATGCCTATGTTTAATGCCCATGCTGTTGAGGCCTAGAAAATCGCAAGTAACAATAGTTAGGGATTCTCCCCAATACACGTTCCCAATTAGCCCGTTACTTTTTGGTATGGGGAATCCGTCCAGTTTACGGTCCGACTACTGTAGGTCAAGTAACACTTAAAATGTTTTACCGGTTACGACCCGATCCACCGTGTATATTTTTAGTTTTTTGTGTTTAAGGTATGACGTGCAAGTGCCTAACTAAAATGCAAACGATAGAGATAATGACAAGGGTCACAATGTGATGCGCAGGTTCTTACCTCACATCTTACCTCTCTCATATCTAAATCACACACAACAAGAAACTAACTAAGACTACTTATCCTATCCCTAGGGAGCAGAACTATCATTAATGGTGAGTAATGTATTTTAGTGCATGCATTAGGAAAGATCACAGACAACTGTTAATTGTTTTAGAACACATGAACATCAATAGAAATATAACAACAAGATAACTTATTGTTAATTACAACCTTCATTACTCAAAGTGGAAATTTCACAGAATAAACCAGAGTACATTCATAACATGAAAAGAAATTCAATGAGTTAGAACGATCTCACAGTTAATGGAAATAAGATGAAAACGAAATAGTTCACATTCAACCGGTCTATAACAAAACATTTGAAACATTCCACCAAACTTTCTCCAGTAGAAACTTGTAACTCTTTATTGTAAAAGGAAATAGTTCTTCTTACAATACACTCTCAAAAATGGTCTGGAAAAAAAGTCCCTTCTACATCTAAACTCTCCTATATTTATACAAAAAACAAAACCCTTGGGATGCCCCTCAATGACTTTTGAGCTTCCCCAACCTTTCATTTCCAAAATTTTGTCTCGTAGCATGTGCACATAATTAATACAATATATTACATTTTAAATCAAAATTTTCAGAACACTTTATGAAGAGGGGCCAGCTTGGTCGTTGATGAACTTCTTCCATGCATGGGCCTCTGCTACTATGCCTTCAAATCCGAAAGGCTCAAGAAATCAGATATTAATCTCATATTTAGCAGCCTGGTTCTTTACTCCTTCTATCCTTGCCGGACTCAAGCGCAGCTGATCTTCTAGTAGATGTATACTTACAGCTGCATGTGCCACTGCATTCTTTAAAATCCGTTCATCTAGGTCCTTGACCTATTGGATTTCTTCCTCATCTTCCTAATATCTGTTCTATAGAAAATTCATGTTCTGGTATCGCGTCCAATATTTTCTCCGCAGAAATATGGCATCTATTGTATGTAGCAAGCACTCTCCTGCAGTATTCGGCACATGCTCCCTTTGTTTTCTTCACAGTTTTCTTGAATTCTTCCGCCACATTAATTGCAAATTCCAATAAATCATATTCCTGTTTTAAACTCTGCTGGTCCTTAACTAGTAACTCCGCAGGAGATTCCTTATTTGTTTCTATCCATATCATTCTTCCCGTTAGAATCTCCAAAATCTCTTGAGATCTGTCTAAAAAATATGGAGTAGTGTCCAAAATTTCCTCTAATCTAGTGTCTATTTGTAAAATTTTACACCTTTCTTCCTCAATGCATATCTGTAATTGGTGAATCTTCCTTCTTTGAGTTAGAACGTGTTCTTTCGAAGGCTAGAAGTTTGTCTTCTGTTCCATAGCATCTTTCAGTGATGTTGTCAATGAAGTATTTTGTTCCTGTAAGGATGCCACCTGCATTTGATATTGCTTCTCTCTTTCCTCTGTGGTAGCCTTCTCTATTTCTAACTCAACAACCTTTTTTTGCAATCAGTCCTTCTTTGCACTTAGATTTTCATAGGATACCTGAAGGTCATCTCTCTCGATTTTCAACATTTGATGCGCTAGTTGTAGCTTTTGTAATTAAGCTAAGCTATCTTAAGCATTATTTTCCGTTTTCTTTGCAGAAAGCTCTAAATCCTACTTATTTTCTTGCAGAGTCTGGAATTATGTTCTTGAAGTCTTGAATTCATTCATCATGTCTTCATATTTCCTTTTTAGCTTCTGACCTTCATCCCTTTCCTTCTTCAAAGTTTTTTTCAATTGTGTTGCATTTTTTCTTGACAGCTCTAGGTCCGTCATCATCCTGTCTACGTTATCCTCAGTTGCTTGGGTTAATGCCACCCCAACTCTTGCTATCAATCTTGGATCTATATCTGTTCCATGCACCAAGGTTTTATCTGTTATCATCTTTCCCGACTGTCCTCCAGTTTCAACCTTTTTCTCGGCTCTTTTTACAATCATTTTCTTCTCCTTATCATAGAAAATAGTACTGAAGTCAGGAACCTCCTCCCCTTCTATAGGCATGAAAGGGATCAAATTTATTCCAAAAAACAAAGCTTGTCCCAGTGTACTTCCAGAAGATGCAACAGGCTCTGGGGGATCAAGATTAGATTGTCCGTGTCCTTGATCTGTATGATCTTGTCCTCCCTGTGTATCTACCTACTCAGTAGTCCGTTGGTCCTTTTGAGATCCTGTTAATCTCAAACTTTCACTTTCTTCCTGTCTTTTCTTGATTTCTGCTTCTTCGTTTCTCTTTCTCTCCTCTTCTTCCTTCCTTGCTGCTTCCTGTGCAACTCAATTTTTTTCGTCTTCTTCGTTCTTCACCCAGTTCTCTGCTTCCTGTGCTAGGCTTCTAGCATCTTCTTTTCTCTTTTTGGCCTCTTCTTCTTCTAATGTCTTAGTCTTCTCTGAAGTTTTTTCATTTTCACCCATAGTAGTTATTTTCTATTTAAACCTTTTTTTAAGGGAAGTTATATTCTTTGCACTTCTGAATGTTGCCTCATCCTTATCCCAAAAATCAGTATATTCAAAATTAATTCCCGCTTCCTTGAAATAATCTGCTACTTTATTTCGGGAGTCCTCCTGTGAAAATTCATTTCACCAAAATGGAAATGCTCCAGCTCCTGAACAAATTCTGTAGCCGGTTTTACTCTCGAAAACTTGTAGCTTGGCAAGCAGGAAAGGCACTGCAGGATATGTTGCCTTTTTATGTTCAAACATGAAATTTCCCACACCATCAATATACACCTGCCTAACTGCCTCTTTGTGTAGTACATAGTTAGTGGCATACTTAGGAAGTAGGGAAGGGGCTTTGGAACCACCATACATTCTTATATACAACCCTTCCTCGGTCAAATAATAATCTCCGAACTCCTTGATGACTTTGAATGCTTCTTCACACATGCAGTTGCATTCAGTCAAGAAAATTAGGGTATACAAGGGCATGATGAAGTGTTCACAGATTTCCCTGTAATAGCTATAATAATATGGGCCCATAACAATCTATATGCTATGTACACTGGGGTCCTGTCCCTCTCCCAGCTACATCTCAAAGCTGGAAAAGACTGAGTACACAGTATACAGTCAATCAGGATAGAGCTTGTTAGGATTATTAATCCTCCCTTGTCCAAATTTGGTCATGTTAATTTTTCATATGCTTAGCTAAGACATCAGTATTTCATTTCATTTTCGTAACAAAAGCATATAAACAGGATCACTGAAAGATAGACAAGCACAACCATACAAAAGGAACACAAAGATTTATTTTGGGAAAACCCTAAAGGGAAAAACCCAGCAAAAGCTTCCTCAATATAGATGCCCCAAAAAGATAAAAGATAAAACCACCAAGGAGATCAAAGCCTGATCCTCCTCCTTCTCCAGCTACTTCTCTTCTCCACTAATGCGCTACACAAGTGAGAGTGTGTGTTCCAAATGTGGAGCACCACACCTCTATTTATATTCATCCGTTCACTTTAATTAACTCATCCGACATGTAGGCTTGAGTTAATCATGTAGGCTCAAGTTACACATGTAGGCTCAAGTAACCACACTGGGGTGCTACTGACCCACCTTTTACAATTAGAGGGGACTACCTCATGACTCTTATTAGTTCTTCCGATTAGAAGCATTGGGGTACAAAGTAATACAAGTGGTTCTCCCGATAGGACCCTCGAGGACCACAAAAGATACATATAGAATATTCTTCGAAGTTACAATATTTCAACACTCCCCCTTAACGAGAAGGGTATTCTACAACAACATCAACAACAACAATAATAGGAGAGAGAGAGATAGGACATCATCAACATCATCAGGGTAACGCATCTATAAATCATTGGAAGCTTTTCAACATCATATAGTCTTCGTCTTCAGTTTTCAACGACAGCAACTTTTGATCAGCATCAACATCTTTTGAACTTTTGATCAGCAACATCTTCAACACTTTGACCTTTCGATCAGTACCAACATCTTCAGCACTTTGACCTTTCGATCAGCAACATCTTCAGCATTTTGACCTTTTGATCAGCAACAATGTCTTCAGCATTTTGATCAGCAACATCTTTAGTACTTTGATCTTTCGATCAGCAACAACTTCTTCAAAATTTTGTTCTTTCGATCAACAACATCATTATATCCTGATCAGTAACATCGTGATCAGCACCATCATCATACTTCAATTCTCAAACAGCATCATCATCATCATATTCTGATCTTTTGATCAGTACGTCATCATCATCATACTCTGATCTTTCGATCAGTACATCATCATCGTCATACTCTGATCAGTACATCATCATCATCATATTCTGATCTTTCGATCAGTACATCATCATCATGCTCTGATATTTTTGATTAGTACATCATCATCATCACGCTCTGATCTTTCGATCAATACATCGTAATCATCATCATACTCTGATTTTTCGATCAGTACGTCATCATCATCATAAAAACATCATCGTCATGAAAACATCATTAACATCAAGACATCAACATCATCAAAACATCAACATGATCCTTCCTTTCGGAATTATGGGATTTAGGTCTTTACGAAGTTACCAATGATCCTTCCTTTCGGAATTATGGGATTTAGGTCTTTACGGAGTTACTAACGATCCTTCCTTTCAGAATTACGGGATTTAGGTCTTTACGGAGTTGCTAACGATCCTTCCTTTCGGAATTACGGGATCAACACATTTGTGGAA
>LPNX010609435.1:396078-435394 GCA_001517045.1 Pseudotsuga menziesii
TGTGATTTGTGTGTTTGTCCACATATCTATGTGCTCAATTTAATAGAGCTCATATATAACTCTGATTTCTTTTGTGATACCCCTCCCAAGGCTGCGAATATGCATGCTAAGAGGCTATTTGACACTATGTTTGACCATTTAAAAATGGTTCCTTGAGTAGCCACATAGAAGATAATTGGTATCCATCCTATCTTGAAGCTCTTCTCGTGAGCTCTACCAAAAATCCTATTCAGCGTCAGTGCAATGAATCTATAGGGAGTATGAAGAGTAGAGGTATCATACTCTCTAGAATGCCCGTTTCAAAAAAATTTTCCCAGTATCATCATTCTTTTAACTGTCTCTACCAAATCCATAGCTGTCTCTTTCAACCAGCTTTCTGTCAAGTAAATCTGGGCAGAAGGCAGATAATATGCCATAGAGACATATGCAGGGCTATATGCAGTGTAGCCCTGCTTAGCAGTATTTTCAAGAATAATTGTAGTTACATCTGCCCTAGGCAGAATCTATCCTATCACTTCTGAACACGGGAATAACTCAGTTTTTGTGGCTACTTTCATGAGAGCTGATTTCTCAATGTTTGCATAAATTGTTAGCTCTTCGAAACCCGCATCAGGTACGTTCTAGTTGGCAATCATCCTATATATCTCTCCCCATTTGTAGTCCGGTTCGACCCCAGTGGAAGCTTTGGTATCTTCATATATATATTCAACCTTGGTGATGATCTCAACCTCAGGTTCTCCTTCAACCACAAGAGCCTTTTTCTTTTGTCTTTTCGACATATTTTCTTTACAACAATCACCCTGTCACAATCACAGCATGTTCTTAGACCCATTGAGCTTTTAGCAAGCGTTTTAGCAATAAACAAAAACTATATCAATTTGTTTACCTCCTCCATATGTATTCTGAAAAATAAATTACACATAGTATTCAATGCATGAAAAAATTGACAAGGAAAAAGAAAAATCTTGTAGGTTATGTCTTAAAAATGCCTAAATCCACTGTCTATAAAATTCACAACCCCAAGAGAAAAACAAAAAATTCTCTATCTTAACCTGGGCCACATTCAAACTAATCCTATATCACATAAAAGTATGAATCGCGCTATTCTTACTGCTAGTCTTCAAAAATGAAACTTAAAAAGCATTAGATCCTACGCGGCATTCTTCCTATCAAACAAAAACCCTAACCTCACAAAAAAATGGAAAACCTCCGCCGTCCCATGAAATAAGGGAAGCACAAGCAAAAGGTTTAAAACCCCCCTGGGCGACTATGGACCGCCAAAAGAATGGGTGGTGCAGACAGTGAAACGCTTGTCTACACCGTGCCCTAATCTTTCTTACTGGAGCAAAAACATCCATAATGGCTCAAACAATCACGCAGACTCAAAATCCTCCCGCTAAAGAAAATTGTAAACAACTAACTCTTCACCCTCAAATAAAACATCATGCACACCATAAAGACAAACATCTCTTTATGCGGACAAACCTAACTCACAGAAAACCTAACCAGGGAAAGGAAACCAATGGTTCCAAATCGACCAATAAAAAACAAAAACAACAAGGCCATGGTTCACCTACCTGGAAAACAGTAGTGTAGTCGACGAGATGACCAAAATCTTCATGGTGGAAACTCTAGCGAATCGAGTTCGGACAACTGGGCGCGTGAATCAGTGCAAACGACAAAGACTGGAGCAAACGACAAGTTACAATACAGATAAATAATAAAATAACACTCCCCTCATTATATAAACTTTCGGCGGAAAATGTTGGTGGCATAAACCCTATCGGCAGTTAAACTTAAGTCAATCGGAAGAGAAGTTTGGATGGTAACCGCAACAACGAGCACAAACACAACTATGGGCTCGGGAGACGTTTTAAAAACATTGGTCATTGGCAGCTCTAAGGACTAAGTGCGGAACTTTCATACTATAGATCCTTCGTAGTATCGCCAACCTAAAGTACTATCCCCGTGACTTCATTAATTCTAACCTGTGTCGGAGATCGAAAAACTTAAACCCTACGTCATCGGCAAGGAAAAGCACTAAGTGTCGAAACTTCAAAACCAAACATCCTCTGTAGTATCAGCAACGTAAAATATATTATCGCGACTCCACATTTGAAAAAGGTATCGAAACTCGGAACATCTAAGTTCTAAGGCATCGGCAAGGAAACAACTAACTTTCGGAACGTTCATCCCCTGCCTCCCGCAACGTCGGCAGCGTAAAGGACTAGTACTCCGGTTCATTGTCATAGACCATTTCGATAGCGATAAAAAAGTCATTGGAAACAAAAAAACGCTAAGTATTAAGCTCGAAAAACAAACGAAGACAAAAAGAACCCACGGCTTCGATGTATCGGCTAGGGTTTATGAAGTATTGCTGACATGTCAAACCGTTCAACTTCTGCAACGAGGAAAAGACAATTGACTATGCTTCCGATATCGGAAGAATAGCCAACTAATCTTCTGATGAAAAGGATCAAGTTTTAAGCAAAAAATATGAACTTTCAGGGAAAATTTAGTGAAACCAAAAAATCCTAGGCTAGATCTAATAGAAGCAAATCAAAAGGCGGGCCCTAAAATTTAAAAATTTTGGGAAAAAAATGTTGCAACTGCAACAATTGGCGATTACCTGGTGAACACAGATCTATGAACAATTTCTTCCTTGATCAATAGACTGTTTTGACAATACCAACATGTTGAATTCTTCAAGATATCTGGATTTCCCAAATGGCAGATGTATGCACTTTAATCATTGATGATAGTCCAATTTAGGGAGCATGGGAACCAAGATTTCAAAGTCTAGATAACTCTTTTGAGGTCAGGAATATGAGTTTTATTTTTTACCTCTGTCTTTGAGTAGTTTTCAGCTTAGACACCACAGGATTGTAACATATGGTAAACAGATATATTTGTTTGTTCCTCATTCACATGCCATTTTGCACTTTTGGTGCTTTTGGACTTTTGTCCTCTTTTGAGTCCCCCTGCATGCCTTCTTTCTGAAATTTTTAATTCAGGTTCCTCTATCCATAGTGTCCTTTTGTGTGAGAGATATATTTGTTTTTCAGCTCACACACGGAGAAGAACTTTGACAATCTTGTACTAATATGGTTCAGTACTTTTCTTTGATAAATATTTCTTTTCTGAGGATATTTTGACTCTTATTTTCCTTTTGGCTTTCAATTCCTAGCATGGAATCATTTAAATGTAATATACTATTTACCTTGTTTCCTTTCCATGGGTCTTTTGCTATCACCCCCTAAGACATTTTCAGTGTGAGATGAATGGAGCCTCGAAATAGTATTCTGGACCTTTTGATCCTGAGTTATTTCACAAGGATTAGGTAGTACTTGAATGCATTCATAAACATTTAGGAAAACTGCTAAACTTGAAGAAGTTCTTTCAAACATAAAATAAATTAATAGTACACAGTCTTATAATCAAAGATTTTAGTTAATCCAGAATTTTGATGAACTCCATGCAACCAAAAGTTGTGCTTCTTTATTAATCATTACAATCAATCAAACCCTAACTAAAACAAAAAACCAAAAATCCTCAAAATAAAACAAACCAACAGCTTATTTATGTACAAGACAACCAAAAGGAAAAATCAAGAAAATTAAGGTTTGAGAACTAAACCATTTACTGGTAAGTTCTCTTCCCACCCCTGTAAGTCTTGCAACTTGTAAGTTGAGGGGCCAAGCTTTGCTGCAATTTGAAAAGGGCCTACCCATAACTATTGAAACTTAGTGTGTTTTCCCTTTTCATCGTGCGGATGATCCCACTTAAGAACCAGATCTCCTACTTCGAATTCTTTGTTTCCAGCTTTATGTTTATCAAACCAACACTTTACTATCTCCTGTTGATGCTTAAATCTTTCTTTGGCTTTGGACCTAGTCTCTTCCGACTTCAAAAGATTATAAATTCTGATCTGTAGGATTTCATTATTGGTATTTCTAGATTCCTGAGCTACTATGGAAGATGGTAACATAATATTGGGAGGAAGGATAGCTTCTTTTCCATAAACAAGAGTGTATGGTGACACACCTAAGGAATTCTTGGGTGTAACTCTATCAGCCCGGAGAGCATTAGGTAACGTTAAATGCCAACTTCTTTGATTCTCTATTACGGTTTTCTTTAGAATTCTAATCATATTTTTGTTTGAAGATTCTGCCAAACCATTTCCTTGTGGGTAATAATTTGCAGAATAATGCAATTTGATTCCTCTTTCATTAGCAAATGCAGTTAATCTAATAGAAGAAAAGTAAGTAGCATTATCAAAAACCAGGGAAATTGGAACCCCAAACCTGGTCATAATGTTATTCTATAAGAAATCCATGACTGCATCTTCATTTACTTTTCGTAATGAAATAGTCTCGACCCATCTGGTGAAGTAATCAGTTGCTGTCAAAATATATTTGTGCTGTAAGGAAGAATTCGGGTTTATTTCTCTAATAATATCAATTCCCTATTGTTCGAATGGTTCTTATATCATTATTGGTTTTAAAGGCCCTGCTGCTTTAGCTTGTCTTCCAACACCTCTTTGACAAGCATCACATTTTCTAACATGAGCATGAGCATCCTTAAACATCGTAGGCCAGTAATATCCAGCTCTAAGAATCTTATGTGTTGTTATATCTCTAGAAAAATGACCTCCAGCAGGCCCATCATGCAATTCTGCTATGACCTTCTTTGCATCTTCCTGTTCTAAGCACCTGAGAAAAACTCCATCGTAGTTCTTTTTGAACAATACTCCATCAATTATCTGATATGAAGCTGATTTCAGACGTAATTCTCTTCGTTGTTTGGAACTCCAATGCTCCGGCAAATATCCTTCTTGAAGGTAATGGACTAGGTCCCAGTATCAGGAACCTGAAGCTATGAACAAAGGACATACATCCACCATATGTAACTCAACTTCATTATCCTAGCTGTCTTCTTCATTGTTTTGACCCTCAGTCATTTGTTTACACAATCCTTGTCCTTTTACTATGGATGATGGTTTGAACTCAAGATCATATTCTTGTAAGGCAGTCACCCAATTGCCTCTTCTTTATCCTAATTCCTTTTGTACAAAAAGAGATCGCATAGCTGGGTGTGGAACTATTACTTTGGTGTGATTCTTAAGTATATATGGCATGAAATGTTTTACCACTTTAAAAACAACATAATATTGTTTTTCAACTACTGGATAATTCAATTCAGCTTCCTACAGACTAGTGCTCATAAATGATATGGGGTATTCATCTCCCCCGTCTTCCTTCTGTGTAAACACAACTTCCAATGAATCATCAGATGCGAAAGTGTACAGAATAAAATCCTTTTCAAAATTTGTACTTTTGAGTGATGGTGCATGAGCGACAAATGTTTTTATCTTACTGAATGCATTCTTCTCCACATCAGTCCATTTGAATTGTACACTCTGTTTAACCATTTGCTGCAAAGGTTTGACAATTTGAGCAAAATTTGGTACAAACCTTCGCACAAAATTGACTGTCCCCATAAATGATTGCATGCCCTTTTTATTATGGGGTAAAGGGATCTGTTCTATGGCTTTAATCCTTTTTGGGTCTATGGAGATCCCTTTCTTAGAAACAACATGACCCACTCGCTTTCCTTCTGTGATTGCAAACACGCATTTCTTAGGATTTAGTGAAATACCATATTTTCGACAACGCTCGAAATTTTTTTTAAGATGAAATGCATGTTCCTCTCTCTTTTTTGAAAATATTGTGACGTCATCTAGATAAACCACAACACTACGGCCAATCAGACCGTGGAAAGCTATTCTGGAAAGTAGCTCCAGCATTAATAACTCCAAAGGGCATTCTCCTATACGCAAAAGTTCCCCACTTGGTTTTGAATGTGGTTTTAAGCCTGTCCTCTTCCGCTACTAATACTTTATTATAACCAGAGAATCCATCTAATAATGAAAAAACAATTCATAACCTGAAACCATCTACAGTATTTGCTCCATCAGTGGGACCGGATAGTTATCTTTATCTGACGCACGATTAAGGTTTCCGAAATCTACACAGAGCCTGATTTCTCCTGACTTTTTCCTTACTGGCACCAAATTAGAAACCCATTCTGAATGTCTGACTTTGAATATGATTTTAGCATCCAACAATTTTTTTACTTCACTTTGAATTAAAGGTTCCAGCTTAGGATGCATCTTCCTCAAAGGCTGTTGGTAAGGCTTGATTCCAACTTTAATTGGGATGACATGTTGTATGATATTTGTGTCATAATTTTTAAGCTCTTCATAGGTCCAAGCAAAAACATCTTTGTATTGTTTGAAAAGACTGATGAACTTACTTCTTTCACCCAGAGAACAACACTTTCCCAAATTTACATATTTGGGTTCAACTTCAGTCCCCAAATTTATCAGCTCGAATTGTAAGGACGAGCTATGAGTCTTGACATTTGCTGGCTTTCTGAATTTGTTATCTAAATCAAACATTCATTCCAAGGTCCTGACTCCTTTAGGAATAAAGTTCCCGAATTTTAATTCTTCTTGATGTTCTTTATCATCTATTATTGCTCCTTTGAAAGTCTCATCATTCATCAAACACTCCAAAATTTGTTGATCATCGTAAAAAACCCATAGATTTGTGATCATATCTGGAACAAAAGGCCTGAAAAGTGACTCAATAGAGCATCTATTATTTGAAGGCACTAGCTTTGCAGTTGAGGTAGCTAGTAAATCAGATGCTACATTCTTTAATCTAGGAATGGACACAATATTGAATGTATGAAAATTTAAAAGCAAATCCCAAACTTCATTTTGGTAAGCTTTCAAATGTGGTGAAATACAATGTATCTTATTTCGAATTTGCTTAACAACAATTTCAGAATCTCCATATACTTTCATATTTTTTACTTTCAGTTCTATTGCTTTTTTAAGTCCATGAACTAGTGCTTCGTACTCGGCTGTGGTATTTGTGCATTCGAATTCTAATCTACAAGAAATAAAATTTTTATTTTTTCTTGGATCAATCAGGACACAGCCAACTCTTGATCCTTCCAATGTTTTAGAACCATAAAAATAAAGAGTCCAAAAACTATCTATCTCTACTGAATTTGAATTACAGACTACATCTAAAACTAGATCTACTATATTACAGTCAATCTCATCAACCTGTGAAAATCGAAGGATATCGGGCTGGGTATCAGGTATACTGTTGGCTTCTTCAGCTTGGTAATTTCCCGGTTCCAATTCAATGAAATAATTTCCCAGTTCATTTTTTCCCTCTAACTGAGTGACATTGTATTTCATTTGAGGATCTCTTAATACTTTTATCTTATTGGGACTTCCCTTATGAGGCAACCATAAATGTGACCAATCTGATGCAAAGTATCTGTCTAGCCTTGCCGACTAGTCTCAACTCAAAACCATTCCATAAGCATCTGGTATGTCCGCTACTACAATGTCAATGTACTGGCATACCCTCTCATCTGCGGATAAGCGAATCAGAACATCTTCCATTTCTCCTATTACTTTTACAGCTGTCATGTCTAATTGAAGAACTTGTCAAGTAGATGGTTTAGGTTGTCCATTGATTTTCTTGCAGACTGAAAGTGGCATAACGTTGACTGATGCTCCTGAGTCCACTAAACAGTTGTGCACATTATAGTTGAAAATATCAAAAGTTAGGAGAAATGTTGGGGTTTTATACTTAGAATTCCCTCCCACACTTGCCTCACCAATTTCTTCTTCAGGTTGGTTGTCAGTGGGAGGCTCTTCTTCTGGTACCTCAAGTGCTTTTAAAAGTTTCTCTTTTTGCTGAGGTAAATTACACATTTCAAAAAATGAGATATTTGCTTTAGCTTTTTTAATGTCTTCCACAATATCATACCCCATCTCAGGTTCTTTGAGATTCTTCTTGACATTATCAATCTTATCTTCAACAGGCTTAAGAGATGTGTTGATTTTCTTCGAATCTTGACTTGAAATGGTAAAATTGGGTACTTTAACAGTTGCGGTGTTCTTTTGTATCTTCTTCATGTTTTCTTGAAGTTTCTTAATCTTAGGAAGTATTATCTTCTTTTAACAAACTCTGACTTCTTGTTGTCACATTGGTTTCTGATGTTTCCTCTTGTTTCAGAAAATCTTCTTCTTATGTATCAAACATTGAGACATAGTCCCATAAAACTAAAGTATCTTCCTCTTGTTTTTTTGTAGATTGATTATCTTTTTCTTCCTCCTTACTAGTTTCTGTCAGTTTGGAATCCAATAATTGATTCATTACTAATGTCATAGAATTAATCCATTGTGGGAAATTCTTCTCTGAATGAGGCTGTTGATGAAAGGTACAAAAATTATCCATGCCTACATCAGTTAAATTCATCGCTGCAGGACTATGTGGAGGAGGTTTAGGTTGACTGTTGTCTTCCCTTTTTTTATAATAAGACTTATATGATTTGTGAGCCTCCTTTTCCTTCTCTAAATCTATCACTCTGTTGGATAACTTTTGCATCATCTTCACCATCCCTTGAAAATCCTGTGACCACTCATCCTTAGGCTTAGTCAGTAATAAAGGTTTCTTGTTTCCAAAAGTCTTTTCTTCCGACTGCATAGGGTAATTTTCTATACTCTCCATCTCAACCTCTACCTTCTCAGCTTCTTCATAGGTTTCTGCTAATGTAGGTCTAACTGATCTCTTGGCAAACATGGCTAGATCAAGCCCAAGGGCTGAGGTATAATATTCAATTAGAGCATTTTCAGATGGCTTATCAGCTGCAGTGAAATTGTTTAGGTAAGCAGCAAATATTTGAGTGAAATTATGCACTCTTTCTTTCCTTTCTTTCTTTAGAGCACATAACCCTTTCATTAAAGCTGCATGAGTTTTCTGGACTACATATTTACTTCTAAACATTCTCTCGAATGTGTTCCAGTCCATGGCAAAATACCATGAGGCTGCTTTTCCTTTTAGGGTATTGGGAAACAATCTACACACCACATCTTCATGCTCTCCAGCTCGTAGTCCTTCTACAGCCAAGTAAAAACTCTGTAAATGATCATCTACCAAAATTCCTTCACTTGGTTCAAACTTAGGTAACATCTTGTCGAAAGCTTGAGGCAAATCATGCAAGGGAGGTGTCAAATTTAAAGGTAACCTAGCCCTCCAAGCAGGTTGTGGAGGTGGTTGGTTTGCATTTACATTAGCCATAATTCTGAGTGGAGAATGAGGTTGTGACTGAACAGCGGTATGGAAAGGTGAACAGTAAGGTGAACCTAGATCCAATTAATTTAAAGGTTGGTCAACTTCTTGTAAGGATGCTTCTACCAATTCTTCAAGATCTTCTACCAGTACTGAGTCTTCTAATTGAGGGCGATCTTTCTTCTGATACTCTCTTCTAGGTAAGACTGAAATAAGAGGTAATCCTCCAATATTTTTCACATAAGCCCTGGTAATTCTTCTTAAATCATCAACCACTTCGTTATCAATAGGATACAGATACCCTTTATCTTTATTTTTCAGGAGTGGGTTTGTGAACCAAACTACTTTCGGAACTGTCACCGATGGAGTAATTTCGAGGAAGTGAGCTTCCTCAGCCAACCATACACTGGTGGCCCTCCTTCTAGCGTCAAAAAAAATATTGAGGCTTGGAAAATCGTAGGTAACAAAAGTTAGGGATTCTCCTCAATAAAAGTTTCCAATTAGATCGTTATTGTTTGGTATGGGGAATTCATCCGATTTACGGTCCGACTACCGTAGGTCAAGTAACAATTAAAATGTTTTACCGGTTACGGCCCGAGCCACCCTGTCTATTTTTAGTTTTTTGTGTTTAATGTATGACGTGCAAGTGCCTAACTAAAATGCAGACGATAGAGATAACGAGGAGGGTCACAATGTGATGCGCAGGTTCTTACCTCTCGTCTTACCTCTCTCGCATCTAAATCATACACAGTAAGAAACTAACTAAGACTACTTATCCTATCCCTAGGGAGCAAAACTATCATTAATGGTGAGTAATGTATTTCAGTGCATGCATTAGGAAAGATCATAGATAGTTGTTAATTGTTTCAAAACACATGAACATCAATAGAAATATAACAACAAGATATCTTATTGTTAATTACAACCTTCATTACTCAAAGTGGAAATTTCACAGAATAAACCAGAGTACATTCATAACATGAAAAGAAATTCAATGAGTTAGAACAATCTCACAATTAATGGAAATAAGTTGAAAACAAAATAGTTCACATTCAACTGGTCCATAGCAAAACATTTGAAACATTGCACCAAACTTTATCCACCAGAAACTTGTAACTCTTTATTGTAAAAGGAAATAGTTATTCTTACAATACACTCTCAAAAATGGTCTGGAAAAAAATTCCCTTCTACATCTAAACTCTCCTATATTTATACAAAAAAAAAACCTCGGGCTGCCCCTCAATGAATTTTGAGCTTCCCCAACCTTTCATTTCCAAAATTTTGTCTCATAGCATGTGCACATAATTAATACAATATATTTCATTTTAAATCAAAATTTTCAGAACACTTTATGAAGAGGGGTCAGCTTGGTCGTTGATGAACTTCTTCCATGCATGAGCCTTTGCAGCTATGCCTTCAAATCCGGAAGGCTCAAGAAATCAGATATTAATCTCATATTTAGTAGCCTGGTTCTTTACTCCTTCTATCCTTGCCGGACTCAAGCGCAGCTGATCTTCTAGGATATCAGCTGCATGTGCCACTGCATTCTTTAAAATTTGTTCATCTAGGTCCTTAACCTATTGGATCTCTTTCTCGTCTTCCTGATATCTGTTCTGTATATGTTCTATAAAAAATTCATGTTCTGGTATCGCGTCCAATCTTTTCTCCACAGAAATATGGCATCTATTGTATGTAGCAAGCACTCTCCTGCAGTATTCGGCACATACTCCCTTTGTTTCCTTCACAGTTTTCTTGAATTCTTCTGCCACATTAATTGCAAATTCAAATAAATCATATTCCTATTTTAAACTCTGCTGGTCCTTAATTGGTACCTCCACAGGAGATTCTTTATTTGTTTCTATCCATACCATTCTTCCCGTTAGAATCTCCAAAATCTAATGAGATCTGTCCAAAAAATATGAAGTAGTGTCCAAAATTTCCTCTAATCTGGTATCTATTTGTAAAATTTTACACCTTTCTTCCTCAATGCATATCTGTAATTGGTGAATCTTCCTTCTTTGAGTTAGAACGTGTTTTTTCAAAGGCTTGAAGTCTGTCTTTTGTTCCATAGCATCTTTCAATGATGCTGTCAATGAAGTCTTTTGTTCTTCTAAGGCTTCCAGCTGCATTTGATATTGCTTCTCTCTTTCCTCTATGGTAGCCTTCTCTGTTTCTAACTCAACAACCTTGTTTTGGAACCGGTCCTTCTCTGTGCTTAGATTTTCATAGGATACCTGAAGATCATCTCTCTCAGTTTTCAACATTCGATGCTCTAGCTGTAGCTTTTGTAATTCAGCTAAGCTATCCTGAGCATTCTTTTTTGTTTTCTTTGCAGAAAACTCTAAAGCCTACTTATTTACTTGCAGAGTCTAGAATTTTGTTCTCGAAGTCTTGAATTCATTCATCATGTCTTCATATTTCCTTTTTAGCTTCTGACCTTCATCCATTTCCTTCTTCAAAGTTTATTTCAATTGTGCTGCATTTTTTCTTGACTGCTCTAGGTCCGTCATAAGCCTATCTACGCTATCCTCAGTTGCTTGGGTTAATACCACCCCAGCTCTTGCTATCAATCTTGGATCTGTATCTGTTCCATGCACCAAGGTTTTATTTGTTATCATCTTTCCTGATTGTCCTTCAGTTTCAACCTTTTTCTCAGTTCTTTTTACAATCCTTTTCTTCTCCTTATCATAGAAAATAGTACTGAAGTCAGGAACCTGCTCCCCTTCTATAGGCATGAAAGGGATCAAATTTATTCCAGAAAATGAAGCTTGTCCCAGTGTACTGCCAGAAGATGCAGCAGGATCTGGGGGATCAAGATTAGATTGTCTGTGTCCTTGATCTGTATGATCTTGTCCTCCCTGTGTATGTACCTTCTCAGTAGTCTGTTGGTCCTTTTGAGATCCTGTTAATCTCAAACTTTCACTTTCTTCCTGCCTTTTCTTGATTTCCGCTTCTTCGTTTCTCTTTCTCTCCTCTTCTTCCTTCCTTGTTGCTTCCTGTGCAGCTCTCTTTTTTTCGTCTTCTTCGTTCTTCAGCCAGCTCTCTGCTTCCTGTGCTAACCTTCTAGCATCTTCTTCTCTCTTTTTGGCCTCTTCTTCTTCTAATGTATTAGTCTTCTCTAAAGTTTTTCCCTTTCCACCCATAGTAGTTATTTTCTGTTTAAACCTCTTTTTAAGGGTAGTTATGTTCTTTGCACTACTGAATGTTTCCTCGTCCTTATCCCAAAAATCAGTATATTCAAAATTAATTCCCGCTTCCTTGCATTAATATGCTACTTTATTTCGGGAGTCATTCCTGTGAAAATTCATTTCGCCAAAATGGAAATGCTCCAGCTCCTGAACAAATTCTGCAGCCTGTTTTACTCTCCAAAACTTGTAGCTGCCAAGCAGGAAAGGAACTGCAGGATATGTTTCCTTTTTATGTTCAAACAAGAAATTTCTCACACCATCAATATACACCTGCCTAACTTCCTCTTTGTGTAGTACATAGTCAATGGCATACTTAGGGAGTAGGGAAGGGGCTCTGGAACCACCATACATTCTTATATACAACCCTTCCTCGGTCAAATAATAATATTTGAACTCCTTGATGACTTTGAATGCTTCTTCAGACATGCAGTTGCATTCAGTCAAGAAAATTAGGGTATACAAGGGCATGATGAAGTGTTCACAGATTTCCCTGTAATAGCTATAATATTTATGGGCCCATAACAATCTATATGCTATGTACACTGGGGTCCTGTCCCTCTCCCAGTTACATCTCAAAGCTAGAAAATAATGAGTACACAGTATACAGTCAATCAGGATAGAGCTCATATAGAACTCTAATTTCTTTTGTGATATCCCTCCCAAGGCTGCAGATATGAATGCTAAGAGTCTATTTGACACTATGTTTGACCAATTAAAAATGGTTCCTTGAGTAGCCACATATAAGATAATTGGTATCCATCCTATCTTGAAGCTCTTCCCATGAGCTCTACCAAAAATCCTATTCAGCATCAGTGCAATGAATCTATAGGGAGTACGGAGAGTAGAGGCATCATACTCTCTGGAAGGCCTGGTTCGAAAGTTTTTTCCCGGTATCATCATTCTTTGAATCGTCTCTACCAAATCCATAACTATCTCTTTCAACCAGCTTTTTGTCAATTAAATTTGGGCGGAAGGCATACAATATGCCATAGAGACATATGCAGAGCTATATGCAGTGTAGCCCTGCTTAGCAGTATTTTCAAGAATCATTGTAGTTACATCTTCCCTAGGCAGAATCCAGCCTATCACTTTTGAACACGGGAACAACTCAGGTCTTGTGGCTACTTTCATGAGAGTTGATTTCTCAATGTTTGCATAAATAGTTAGCTCTTCGAAACCCGCATCAGGTACGTTCTGGTTTGCAATCATCCTTTATATCTCTCCCCATTTGTAGTCTGGTTCGACCCTGGTGGAAGCTTTGGTATCTTCATATATATACTCAACCTTGGTGATGATATCAACCTCAAGTTCTCCTTCAACCACAAGAGCCTTTTTCTTTTGTCTTTTTGACATATTTTCTTTACAACAATCACCCTATCACAATCACAGCATGTTCTTAGCCCCCTTGAGCTTTTAGCAAGTGTTTTAACAATAAACAAAAACTATATCAATTTGTTTACCTCCTCCACATGCATTCTGAAAAATAAATTACACACAGTATTCAATACATGAAAAAATTGACAAGGCAAAAGAAAAATCGTGCAGGTTGTGTCTTAAAAATGCCTAAATCTACTGTCTGTAAAATTCACAACCCCGAGAGAAAAACAAAAAATTCTCTATCTTAACCTGGGCTACATTTGAACTAATATGATATCACATAAAAGTATGAATCACACTATTCCTAATGCTAGTCTTCAAAAACCAAACTTAAAAAGCATTAGATCCTACGCAGTGTTCTTGCTGTCAAACAAAAACCCTAACCCGACCAAAAAAAATGGAAAACCTCCATTGCCCCATGAAATAAGGTAAGCACAAGCAAAAGGTTTAAAACCCCCCTGGGTGAATATGGACCACCAAAAGAACGGGTGGTGCAGACAACGAAACGCTTGTCTGCACCATGCCCTAATCTTTCTTACTAGCGCAAAAACACCCATAACAGCTCAAACAATCATGCAGACTCGAAATCCTCCCGCTATAGATAACTGTAAACAACTAACTCTTCACCCTAAAATAAAACATCATGCACACCGTAAAGACAAACATCTCTTTATGCGGACAAACCTAACTCACGGAAAACCTAACTAGGGCAAGGAAACCAACGGTTCCAAATCGACCAATAAAAAACCAAAACAACAAGGTCGTGGTTCACCCACCTGGAAAACAACAGAGTAGTCGACGGGCTGACCAAAATCTTCACGATGGCAACTCTAGCGAATCGAGTTCCGACAGCTGGGCACGTGAATCAGTGCAAACGACAAAGACTGGAGAAAACGGCAAGTTACAATACGGATAAATAATAAAATAACGCTCCCCTCATTATATAAAATTTCGGCGGAAACTGTCAGTGGGATAAACCCTATCAGCAGTTAAACTTAAGTCAATTGGAAGAGAAGTCTGGATGGTAACCGCAACAACGAGCGCAAACACAACTATGGGCCCAAGAGACCTTTTAAAAACATTGGTCATCAGTAGCTCTAAGCACTAAGTGCGGAACTTTCATTCTGTACATCCTCCATAGTATCGGAAACCTAAAGTACTATCCCCGCTACTTCATTAATTCTAACGTGTGTCGGAGATCGGAACACTTAAACCCTACGTCATCGGCAAGGAAAATCACCAAGTGTCGGAACTTCAAAACCAAACATCCTCCACAGTATCGGCAGCATAAAATGTATTATCGCGACTCCACATTTGAAAAAGGTATTAGAACTTGGAACATCTAAGTTCTAAGGCATCGGTGAGGAAACAACTAACTTTTGGAACGTTCATCCCCTGCCTCCTGCAACGTCGACAGGGAAAAGGACTAGTACTCTAGTTCATTGTTTTAGACCATTTCGATAGCGATAAAAAATTCATTTGCAACAAAAAAACACTAAGTATTAAGCTCATAAAACAAACAAATACAAAAAGAACCCGCGGCTTCGACGTATCGGCTAGGGCATATGAAGTATTGCCAGCAGGGTAAACCGTTCAACTTCCGCAATGTCAGAAAGACAATTGACTATGCTTCTAATATCGGAAGGATAGCCAACTAATATTTCGATGAAAAGGATTTTGTTTTAAGCAAGAAATATGAACTTCCAGGGCAGATTTAGTGAAACCAAAAAATCCTAGGCTGGATCTAATAGAAGCAAATCAAAAGGAGGGCCCTAAAATTTAAAAATTTTGGGGAAAAAGGTTGCAGCTGCAAGACATCCTTACCTTACCAGATCTACAACAACCCTTTGAAATCGAGACAGATGCTTTGGACTATGCCGTTGGTGTGGTCCTCACTCAGCATGGCCATCCAGTGTCATATCATAGTGAGACACTTTCAGATACAGTCCGTAAGTACCCCCCTATGACAAGGAAATGTACTCCATTGTCCAAGCCTGCCACCAATAGAACCATTGCATCCTTGGAAAAGAAATAGTCTCCGACACTGATCACAATCCCTTGTAGCTCATGCAAACCCAAGGAAATTTATAGAATGATTTCCACCAGAGGTGGTCCACTTACTTGCAGCAGTTCCACCTGAATGTTAAATATAAGAAGGGCAACATCAATCGAGTCGATGATTTCCTCTGTCGACCTCCAGTAACAACATTAACCATGATGCTCAAGTCCTATGGTCATGAGGCCTCTAGGTGGCCTCAACTATATGACAGTGATCCTGAGTTCGCTCTCATGTATTAATCCTTGTGTGCAGGTACACCAGTGGAATACTTTCATCTTCAGGAAGGATTCATATGTCACTTGAGGCATCTCCGTGTTCCTTCAAGCGAGCGTGTGAAGATGATTTGGGAAGCGCATTATAGTCGGGTGGCAAGGCACTTTGGCACTGAGAAGACAATGATAATCTTGCATAAGTATTTTTATTGGCCCAAACTCCAACAAGACATCGACCTATATATCATATCATGCATTTCTTGCACCATTGCGAAACCAACCGTAAAAAAGCAAGGGTTGTACACCCCCCTTCCCACTCTGAATGAGCCATGGGAATCCATCTCCATGGATTACATGTCAAGACTACCTTCAACTAAGCATGGTAATGACTGTGTGTTTGTGGTCATGGATCGCTTCTCTAAGATGGCCATTATGATAGCTTGCAAAAAGAGTATCTATGCCAAAACAATTGTTAAGCTCTTCTTCGAGCATGTTTGGATTCATTTTGGGCTTCTACAGACTATCATTTTAGTTTGGGATAACATGTTCCTGAGCACTTTGTGGTCTTGTCTATGGTCTTTGATGGATACCAAGCTCATTGAATTGACTACCTTCCACCCCTAGACTGATGGACAAACAAAGTTAGTCAACTTGATGATTGTGCATATTCTGAGAATGTAAAATTCTAAACATCCCCGCACATGAGATGTGATCCTTCCTTATGTTCATCATAGCTATAACATAGCTCTTCATAGCTCTACCGATCATAGCCCTTTTTAAGTGTGTATGGGTTTCCAACCACAAGCCCTAATTGATGTGGATCTACCCCTTGCATCCACACAGGTGGAATCTTCCCATGATCAGGCTGAGGCTGATAAGGCCATCATATTTGTTGAACGAATCCATCACATCCAGCTATAGGTCCCTTGACATTTTGGAAAAGGCGAATACTAAATACAAGTAGTGACATGACCAACATCGAGATCCACACAAGTTCCAAGTTGGGGATAAGGTTTGGTTGCATTTGTAGAAAGAGAGGCTCACATGACCCCATCACAAGCTTCATCCACTTCGTTATGGGCCATACACCATCACCAAGGTAGTCGGTGACAATGCCTTCGAATTAAGCATTCCCTCATTCCTTATCCTGCACCTAGTGTTCAATGTGGAGCTCCTTCGACCATATTTTGCACCATTGTCGGACACCTCCGAGGTGGTAGAACAATTGACAACTATAAAGATTAATCCTGACTGCATGGAAGAAGAAACCATTGATCAGATCATGGACACACATGTTAAGGGAAGTTTCCAGCAGAAGATCCAACTATATTGAGTTGTCAAAGGAGGGCATCTCCTCCACCAAGGCAAGTGGCTCACCAGGAGTCGAGTTTAGTAGAAGTTTCCCCATTTTATGGGGGAACTCAACGAAATGGAGACCATTGCTTCTTTATGGGGGAGGAGTGATCCAGATGGGTATAGGTGGCCACCCAACTATTCCTCTAGCTCAAAACAATTTTTTATTTTTCGTAATTTTCTTGTAACTTTTTACGGTTTTTCGGGTCCCAAACTTCTGGGGCCGTTTTGAGGACCTAAACAACATTTTTGGGGATTCGTGGGGCCAAATAGATGACAATTAAATACATTTGGTTTGCACCTATTTGGCCCCAGTGGAAATTTGTAAAGCTAAGATAAACCTTTCCAATGGGCTATCAAGCGCCCCAAACAGAGATCGTATGCAAAAGTTATGACCCCGAGAAGTTGATTGTTCAACTAATCACCTAGCGACAACAAACTTTATGAAGATTCCTCCCCTAGGGTTAGATTTAGGGTTTTCTTCCTCTCCGAGGCTTTATGATAAAAGGCCCGTCAACCTCCTTTTGTATTTTGTTTGTCACGAGTGAGCATAGCCGCCACATCTCTTCTCAGAGATACAACTACCACCATTTTATCTGCTTTTGTTTTATAGTTTGTTCTGTTTCATTAATCTAATAGAATCCGAGTTTACTGTACCACTTTGTTTATTTCCATATATATGTGTATGTGAATATAGATATATGCTCTTTCATTTCGTTCTCACATAAATCCAAATCATAAACTTTTATTTAGCTTCAAGAATATAAAGCATCAGTAGAGAATCATATAAGTAGGCACATTCGTGCTTTAAGGTCTGGTAATGGAAGAGAGTTTGATTCAAATTTTTTTAATGAGTTCTGTAGTGATACAGGGATTTGTAGACAATTAACGATTCCTTACAACTCCCAACAAAATGGGGTTGCAGAGAGAAAAATAGAACTGTTTGTGAGGATACTAAAGCCATGCTACATGATCAGGATGTGTTTGTTTCCTTATGGGAAAAAGCTACCAGTACAACAATATACATTTAGAACAGAAGTCTGCATGCCATCCTTGAAGAGAAAACACCTGAAGATGTATTCTCTAGTGAAAATACAGACATTTCACAACTGAGGATTGTTTGGTATACATTCACATACCAAAAGAAAAGAGAACCAAGATGGAACTTCAAAAAAGAAAGGAACTTTTGTGGGCTACAATGAGACCTCAAAAGCATTAAGAATATATGTACCTGGTGATAGATATATTAAAGTTATTCGATATGTGACTTCCCATGAAGAAGTTGCTTTCAAGATATCAAAAGAAATTGCATATGATACAGAGACCGAGGAGCATGAAACTCCTATATCAAAATACCTTGGTCATGATGCTTCCCCTTTTGATGTTCAAAGGGAGAACCTTGGATAGCATTTAGAGTTACCCATCATTGATGAACTCGTTGAGCTGGTTGAAGAACCTCTTGCAAAGAGGAGGGTTGCATGGTGCCGAGATGTACTAAAAGATGCTGAGAAGCATGGAGCACCAGTGGGATCTACTAGAGAGGGAAAGAAACCTGATATTTATGTTGGATATGTTGCATTGATGAGTGACATATGTGACTCAGAGCTTTCATCATATGAAGAAGCTGTAGAGAAACAAGTATGGAAAGATGCTATGAAAGAGGAGTATTAGTCGATACTAAAGAATGATGTTTGGGAAATTGTTCCCAATTTCGCGAGTAGAAGAAAATAATCGAAATAAATAAATAATTATGTTTTTATAAAAATGTTTGATATCTGAAAAATACATTTGTAGCTTAGGCTACATAAGCCTTCATTGGGTTACTAAGGTGACTGTTGACAAAGGGAACACAACCCTTCATAATAATTCTTGTTATATATATATATATATATATATAACATGAATTATTATGGAACGCAACCCTTCATAATAATTCATGTTATATATATATTGTTATTTATGTGTGTTTTTATATCTTAATCATTATTTATATTATTTATGTATATAACATTGCCCTTTTCTTTTAAGATGCTTTGTCCCCAAAGCAAGGCAATGATGGATATTGTTGAAGGAACTTCTTTGTTTTCCATTAGGCATCTTCTTCTAGACAATTCTTCCACTTAATAAGGTATTCTTTGATGTTGCGAGAACGTAGTATTCTTTCTCTGATGTTGATGATGGATTTTGGTTCTAATTCAAGTTTCCCTTCTTTGTCCAAGGTAGGGAGTGTCATCTGAGCAATTTGATGTTGACACAATAATTTTTAAAGATTCGAGACATGAAAAACGTTGTGAATTCAACTCTTATTTGATAACTTCAATTTGTATGCTACGGGGCTAATCTTTCTGATAATTAGACATTGTCCATAAAACTTGGGACCTAGTTTATTCTTCCCTTGTTGCTTAAGTGACAATTGCTTGTATGGTTGAAGTCTCACAAATATTCAATCTGCTACTTCAACCTCTCGTTCTATTCTATGTAGATTTGCTTACTGCTTCATATGATTTTGTGCCCTAGTTAAATTATCTTTGAGTACTTGCATTATTCTCAGATTTTCTTCGAGTTGACTTTTTATTGCAGGTACTTTTACATCACCTTGAACAAGTTCCTTCCATCTGGGAGGCGCATAACCATATAATGCTTGAAAAGGTGTCATCTTGGCGGATGTATGATAGGTGGAGTTATACCACCATTCTGCAAGATGTAGCCACTGTAACCATTTGTTCTGCTTGTCAGTGACAAAACTATGAAGATAGGCTTCCAAACATTTATTAACAACTTTCTTCTATCCATCAGTTTGGGGATGATATACTGATCTCATGTTAAGAGTAATCCCAATTTGTTTGTAGAATTCCTTCCAAAAATTTCTTAAGAATTTGGCATCGTTGTCACTAGCGATGATTTTTGGGAATCCATGTAATTTGTAAATATTTTTACAGAATACTTCAATGATTTGTTTAGCAGAGTTAGTTTTCTTAATACACATAAAATGTGCATATTTCCTTAATCGGTCCACTACCACAAAGCTTTTTTCCTTGCCTTCAGTTATGGGTAACCCTTCTATAAAATCCTTGGATATTTCGTCCTATTTCTGGGTTGGAATGTGAAGCAGGTAGAGTAGCCCTAGAGTCGTGACATTTTCTCTTTTGTTACTTTGACAGGTGTCGCACTCAGCTACATGCTTTTGAATGTCTTTATACATATCCTTCCAGTAGAAGGATTGCTTGGCATTGTAGTAAGTTTTGAAAAAACCTACATGTCCTGCAACCGGGGAATCATGCGATTCTATCAACAAATTGGTCTTAAATCTAGATGTAGGGCTTAAGTAGATCCTTTATTTATACTAAAGGATGTCATTCCTTTATTCGAACCTTGGACCTTGATTAGGGTTATTGATTAGAGTATAGGTTTCTGGGTCCTTGACATATTCTCCTCGGATTTCATCCAACAAGTCTGGAATTACAACTGAGATCTCTTAAGCCTCGATTTCTTCATATTTTCAGGAAAATACATCAACAATTACATTGTATTTTCCTCTCTTATGCAGTATCTCCATGTCAAAGGTAGCAATTTTCCTATCCATTTCTATAGTTCAGTTGACAATGTTTTTTTTTGTAGGATATATTGAAGACTACTATCGTTCGTTCTTATCAAGATTTTTCTCCCTAGAAGGTATTATTGCCATTTTGCTAGGGCATGTATAATGGAAAGCATTTCCTTATCATATGTGTACTTTAGACTCTCTCCCTTATTGAGCTTTCGGATTTTGAATGCTATTGGGTGACCCTCTTGCATCAAGATTGCTCCAATCTCGAATCCTGAAGCATCACACTCAACCACAAAGGGTTTTGTGAAATCCAGTGTTGCTAATACTAGTGTTGATGACATAATGTTTTTCAATGTTTCAAAACATTTTTCGGCTTTATAATTCCATTGAACTGAACCTTTCTTTAACAATTTGTTAGAGGGCCAATATTATGGGAATAATTCTTCTCAAATATTTGATAGTATCTTGTCAACCCTAGAAATGCCCTCAATTTTGAGATGCTATCCGGTTTGGGCCACTTAATGATTTCCTTGATCTTGCTTGGATCAACTTTGACTCCTTCCTTTGATATTATATAGCCAAGATTGTCTACTTCTTCTTTTCCAAAAGTGCATTTTGACATTTTTGCAAAAAAATGATGTTCTTCCAAGATGGTGAGTACTTGATCTAAATGTCGTATGTTCTCTATCCAAGTTTTGTTATATACGAGGATATCATAAAAAATACTAATATGAACTTTCGCAAATATGGATGGAACAATTTGTTCATTGTGGCTTGGAAAGTGGTTGTAGCGTTAGTTAAGCCGAAGGCAATTAGCTTGAACTCATAAATTATGGCCCTCATGGGTATGAAAGGTCATTTTCACTACGTCTTCTAATCTAACCCTGATTTGGTAATACCCTGATATGAAGTCTAATTTCGAGTAGTACTTAGCTTTGTGAAGTTCATTCATCATCTCATCAATGAATGGGATAGGGAATTTATTCTTAATTGTTACCTTCTTGAGCCCTCTGTAATCTATGCACAACTTGAAACATCCATCCTTCTTTCAAACTAGCACTACTAGGGTTGCATAAGGGCTTCTACTCTTTGAAATGACTCCACATTTCAACAAATCTTTTGTTAGCCCTTCGATCTTTGTTTTATGGTGATGTGGGTATCTGTATGATTTGATATTGATAGGTTTTTCCTTTGGTTCTATCTCAATCATGTGCTCAATCTTCCTATTTGGTGGAAGCTCCATCAGAAGTTCTTGGAACACCTTATGGTGTTTTTGGATTAGCTCTTTTATCTTTGGTGGTTTTTTAGTCATCTACCTCACATGTTAGCAACTCCATCTCTTGACATTGGATTATGTCAGCAGGTGCTCCCTTTCGAATGAGCCTTTCCATCTGATGTGATGTAACCAATTGAGTTTGGGGTGGTTCTAAACCGTACAATTTGTACTTTTTTCCTAGCCACTTGAACTTGATGAAGTACTCTAAATGTAGCGGAGTAAGTACCCATTGTCTGCAACGATTGGATTCTCAATACAACATCTTCTCCTCCAAGAGGTACTACAAAGAAGTTGGATTCTAGGTTATACTATTGCATTTGTAATTTATCCTTGTGACATTTTCCCACATTTTCAATCTTCTTGTTGTCTGCTAACATAACCTTCATGTTAGGCATTGAGAAAACAAATAAGTTGAATATCTTAGCAATATTAACATTAATAAAGTTATGGGTACTACCAATATCTATGAGAATCGACACATTGTTGTTTTTGATATGTCCATTTAGCTCCAGTGTTTGTGGTTGGGATATCACTGTAATGGCGACTAATGAGATATTTGGCGTATCATCTTCTAGTTCTAAGTGGTAGTCATGCTAGTTTTTTGTATCTTCCTCACTTGACTCTTCAAATTCTGAGATGTTTTCTTCTTCTTTGGCTTCACAAGCATACCACTTTTGGGGATTTCTCCTTTGCAAACATCTATGCTTAGGATCCCATTTCTCTCCACAATATTTGCACTTTCCTTCCTTCATCCCTTGGGCTTATAAACTAGGTTTTTCTCCTTCCCTTAGATGTGGCAACGTTTATCTTGAAGTTCTCGTTTTTGCTGATTGGGGAGGATTCCTGTTGGAGTAGTTTTTGTTGAAACTACTTTCAGTGGACCGTTTAAACTTTTTCTCGATGATCTTGGCCTTACATCTTTCCTTCTCCATGGTAGAAGTGTTATGTAATTCTAACTCATCCTGAATGTGTGGTTTTAGTCCATGTATGTATGTTTGCAAGGAATGTTAAAGAAAGCCTACTTCATGGGGTGGTGTCTTGTCGTGTTGGCCTGAAATTTTAGGTGTATTGAAGGGGTCTAGGTGTGGATTATGGCTAGGTGGGGGGAACGAAGTGTGTGACGGTAGTCTGGAAAAGATATTGTCGACAGACTCTTGAGTTTTATTTTGATCTTCCTTAAATGCATTGATGCCTTTCTCTATTCCTGCCTTGAGTCCTGTTAATGCATTATTATTTTTGTCAATGTCTGCCTTGAGTTTTGCATACCTTTTGTTGACCTTTTCATCCAATTGGTCTAATCGAGCATTGACATCTCCCATTCTAGCAACTGGAATTTTCTCCACACTAAACTTTGATTTGTTCTTATTAGTTGTTCGAGCCCAGCCAACCATGATTTTTTTTAATTATTAAACTAATAGAATAATAATAATATATTTTATTAAAAATTTAAAAAAATTGTGGCTTAATCGTAGGTGACGACCAGGCGCTAGAGTTCGTGGTTTTGGCAGAGCGTGGAGTAGGAGGGAGGGATTGGCTATGGGCGGTAGCTGGAGAATGGAGCAACAAGTGAACAAGAGTGTAGCAAAGGGTTGCAGGCATGGGGAAGGGAGTTGTGTAGGAGGAAGAGTTGTAGAGGAAAGAGAAGACACGGGAGGAAGAGCGGGTGGGAGGAAGAGTGGACGCAGGAGCTGCGGGAGGGAGGAAGAGCATATGCGGGAGTTGCGGATGGGAGAAAGGGCAGACGTGAAAGCAAGAGAGGGATTTGCGATTGGAATAGCCCGTGTAGGAGCATAGGAAATGCACAGGAGTAGAGGGAAGCGTGGGAGAACGGGAGAGGGGGCATGAGTCGAGCTGGTTGGGAAGACGAGTCGGTCATGGTTTGTCGGAACGCGTAGATAGGAGGCATGGAGGAAGGAGGGATATGAAGGTGAAAGGAAGGGAACACACGGAGTGAGAGATGGAATTGAGGAGGTGATTGGCGGGGAGTCTTTCGATGATGGCTAGTCAACGGGCTGAGTGAGCTTCCAAGGCTTTGATACCATTGAAGCAAGTAGAATAAAATAATCGAAATGAATAAATAATTATGTTTTTATAAAAGATGTATGATATCTGAAAAAATACAATTGTAGCTTATGCTATATAAGGCTTCATTGGTTTACTAAGGTGACTGTTGGCAAAGGGAACACAACCCTTCGTAAGATGGATAAAGCATGCTACAGTTAGTAGTGTTGAAAAATACAAAGGCATATTTGTTTCCTGAGGTTTCTCTCGGAAAGAGGGCATTGATTATGAGGAGGCTTTTTCTCATGTGGCTAGATATACCACAATTAGATCTATTATTTCACTTGCATAAGTATTAGGCTGGAAGTTTCACCAGATGGATGTGAAGACTTCCTTCTTCAATGGTGAGGTTGAGGAAGAGTTTATATTGAGCAACCTCATGGATTTGTGATTCATGGGAAGGAGTCCCATGTGTGCAAGTTGAAGAAATCCCTATATGGGTTAAAGCAAGCCCCCTGAGCTTGGTATGCCAAAATAGATAGATACCTTCAGAAACATGGTTTTTTGAAGAGTGAAGCATATTCAAACATAAAGGAAATTTTGAGGTCTAAAATGGGCTTCATAAGAGATATAATAAAATATTATGAGTTAGACATTTTGTGGGGAAGGTATATTTACAACTCATCTTTTACACTATAAACAATGCAACTATGGTTAAGCTAAATTGAAAAGTTGTCTAAAATAAAACCAATAAAAAAATCATCTTTGATATGACTAAAAGTAAAGTACTTTTGAGTACATAAATTACTGTTAAATATAATATGATGATTGTACTTGTAATGTACTCATAAAATAAAATATATTAATTTTTAAATTTGAAACATAAGTTACTTTTTCAATATTCAAAATATGTTTTTAAACCATGTATTTATAATTTTGAATTTTAAATATAAAGTTAAATTTAAATGAATAAATTGTTATTTCTTATATATATATATATATTAAAAAAAAATTAATTTTAAAATATAAATATAAAACTATAAATTCAAAAAAAAAAATTCAAATATATTTTTCATCTTTCTAATACACAGCAAAAAACTTGTAAACTCATTTTTAATAGTTTCTTATGATATATATTATGTATATCACATCTCGTTTTTAATGTAATAATTAATAACATGATTAAAAAAAATAAAAAATAAAATGTTAATATTGAGATGAAGGAATAGTACATAAATTTATACCAGGAAAAAGTTGAGTTAATATTAAGGAAATGAGATTATATGTAATAAACATTATTATTATATGTAATAAATTTGTTAATAATATAATATCTTATTATGATATAATAGTTCATTCAAATTGCTACATTAAGATTTTATGTATGTATTTGGTTTTGCAACTTGAATGTACGTGTCTAATTTATGTTGGTATAGATGCAGGGGTTTCAATGGTTAAAAATTGATAGTAAAATATAAACATTGAATAATACATAAATTCCAAAAAAAATGGTATTAATATTAAAATTCAACTAGATGAGAATATATATAGTAATTTATTATAATATAACATCTTATTTTATAAAATAAATAAATATATATTTTTATATTTAAATAATACTTATGATAGATTATTATATATAGTAAGTATTTAAAAAACAAAAACTATAGATCATCAAATTCTTTTTATTATGAGATATTAAGTGATTTTGATTTTAAATAAAGATTTAACATCTATATTTTAAATATTGAAAAAAGTAATTACATAATTTTAGTTTTGAATAAACAATTTATTTTTTGGTATTTGTAATTTATTTTATATTAAAATATAAAAAAGTAATTACATTTGAATAAAACATTTAGTTTTTTAGTATTTGTAATTTATTTTATATTGAAATATAAAGAGTATTTTTCTTTTTAAGTATTTTAAGAGTACTTTAATATATTTATATTATATTAACAAATAATCTATGAGTATTATTTTCATAATGAATACTTTACTTACAACATTGATATAGCTAACTATGGGTTTTCACTCACCATTTACAAATTGACAAATAGACATCCTTAACTCAACCAATGCCACCTCAACTATTATAGATGATGTCATCCTCTAGAATGTGACTGGCTCTTTTAAAGTGGATTTTGATAATACATTTTTTGTTTCGAGGGCCATTTTCGACTTCAAAATTTCCTTAATGCTTGTACTTCAAAGTAGTGGAGGGGCAACCCTTGATACTGGTTCTATATGTGGATGATTTATTCCTCCCCGGAGAGGAAAGATTGATTGTCGAGTGTAAGAGGGAGCTTACCTCAAAGTTTGGGATGAAAGACTTAGGTCTGATGCATTACTTCCTAGGCCTGGAGATTTGGCAGAGGAATGATGAGATATTTCTATCTCAAGGGAAGTACGTTGTGGACATATTGTGCATATTTGGCATGGAGGATTGTAAATCCATGAGTACTCCAATGGTTTCCAACTTGAGGAAAATTCATCAGACTGAGACTGGATCAAATCCAGTAGACCCCACTCTATACAGACAGTCGATTGGCTCGTTGATGTACCTGATACACTCAAGGCCAGATATTTGCTATGCAGGTAGCATTTTGAGTTAGTTCATGGTAGATCTAAGACACAGACACTTGGTCGCAGAAAAACATGTTTTGAGGTACCTTTGCGGTACGATTGCTTATGGACTCAAGTATGCCTCTATTGGAGGGGTGTTATTACTTGGTTATATTAACTTCGATTGGGGTGGAAACATTGTTGATTGGAAGAGCACTTCTAGGTACTGTCTCAACTTAGGTTCTGCTATGATTTCTTGGTCTAGTAGAAAGCAGAGCTCAGTTTCCTAGAGTACCGTTGAAGTTGAGTACAGTGTTACTAGTACTGCTTGCAGAGAAGTAAGGTGACCGAGAAATCTATCTAGAGTATTGCTTGGTGAAAATCTTGAGCCTATAGTGATTAGGTGTAATAACCATAGTTGTATAAAGCTTTCCGAAAATCCAGTGTTTCATGACACATTGAAACACGTAGAAATGAAGTATCACTTCATTCGAGACGTGGTCTGGAAAGGAATTGTAAAACTTTAGTACCTAGCTACTGCTGAGCAGATTGCAAATGTATTGACAAAACCTCTATCTATGACAAAGTTCACATACTTCCGAGATAAGCTTGGTATGGAAAATAATTTCTTCCTCGCTGAGATGGAATGTTGATTATATAGAATCGGGAGTCATTCTCTATACTTGTGAGTAATATCAAGTAAGACTTGTGAGCCATATCAAGTCCAATGTATCCTCATCTAGTTGAGGTGGTAATGTTGTATTGTAAAGCTTGTGAGTAATATCAAGTTGAGTCTTGTGAGTAATATCAAGACTAGACTTTTGAGTAATATCAAGTCTATGAACTTGTGTGTAATATCAAGTTTGTCTTGTGAGTAATATCGAGACAATAGACTTGTGAGTAATATCAAGTCCTACAAATATTCTCATTGTTTTGAGGTGTCATCCTTTACCTAGTAAAAAGGTAATACTATGTGATGTATTACTAATGATGGTCACTGAGTGATATAAGTCTCCTTTAGGGATTAGCTACCCTTAGAGTGATATACTTTAGCATATGACTATATGACCTGGGGTAGTATGTATGACCATCAGTTTGGAATAATTCTTCTAAGTATATGATAAGATGGATAAATAATTAATACACATATGGACAATGCAGTATTTAATTAATGATAATGAGATAAAGCATATAGAAAGAGAGAGAAATCGAATTGTTTATGTATGCCTCCAAGTGAACTCGAATTGATAAGACTTATGTAGAAATCTAAGTTGTAAATAATCATGCATTAGTTAACTAAAGAGTTCCATGCAAAGTTAATAATAGTAAATGAGCATGAAGAGCACTAATTGTGAAGAACCAAAGACATTCAGTTAGCCTCCTCACTTTATGGTCATACATTCAGTTCAAGAAGGTCTCATTCAGTTCAAGAATATCACATTCAGCTCAAATATGTTAGCCTCTAGTTAAATCTAATTAAAGTAGGCATGCCACATATCTTGTGCATGCAAAGGTAACTAAAGTGTTAGGTTGACACTGAAGATTAGGAGGGCACTAATGATTGCATGAGAAGGAGTTCGGGTGTATGCCACTCTCAATGAAGGCACCATGTATGACCTCAGTGTTTTTACTAAGCCTCCAATTTCCCCCCTTCTGCATTCTAGGTTGTTTTGACTTGTTATTAATATGCGAGACATATGGAAAGTTCAATACAGTTTGCATTCAGTTGTTTTTGTAGGGTTTCTTTGGATCTCTCTTCTATACTGTTGTGGTCACATCTCTCATCAAGCAATTTGTTGATGTGTTGTAAATCATTTTATGCAAATCTATCTATCATACTCAAAGAATTGTTGGCTTTTCCATCCTCCGTGTTTGGAGGGTTTTCCCAGGGTACATCATGTCTCTAATGGTGATTGTTTTATGTGGCTGATTTATTCTTGAAGATTAAATATTCCTGATATAAATAATGATATGTGGCTGATTTAAAGATTCATAGATGGATGATATAAAGTTGATTATGTGGCTGATATAAAGTTTCTTGTGTTGCCGATTTAAAGTTTCATAAAGTGCTGAAACTGTCTCATAAAAGTTTAAAGCTCAAGCAACCCCGATTTTTCTCAAACATTCACAATTATTTGGAGGAAAGCCACTAAAATTTTATCCTTATGAGTACCTCTAAAGATACCAAGCATTAAGAAATGAGATCCATGATTGCTTGTCTTTTCGAGAGTTTTGTGAAATTGAGATTAGTATCACATTCGAGAAAAGGGATCCTTTTGGCAACTCACATCGAAGAAGAGTTGAACATATTGTCAACAATGTGTGCAGAGAAGTGGAGAAAATCTTGCAACAAAATGAAGTCTCGCCATTAAAGTGTTCTACATCAAATATTTGTGAAGAAAGTTATTTAGACAAGGGTGAATCCATAATTGAATATCCACCTATGGAGGAGCATAAAGAGGGTAGAAATCATCTTGTTTGTGGCAATGATGAAGCAATAAAAGCAAAGATATATGAAGGGGAGAAGAAGTCATTGCAAGATGTTAGCAGTGAAGGAGAAGGATGTGTCAAAGAAGAGCTAGACATTCTAGACATGGATAATAGAGAATCCATTGATGGACATTGTGATCAGATATATGGTGATGTGCTTATTGATGGGTTCCTAAAGGTTGATGTACCTACTGATGGGTACCAAGATAGAATGAAGACATCTATTGATGGATGTTCATCTCTCTATGTTGGTGTAATATCTCAGATTGATATTTTTATTTTTCTTTGTGTACTGTAGATGGCAAGTAGGCTTATGCCTCAATAGAATATGAAAGCAAACCTTGATCTTTACATGCATGTAGATCTGTGCCCTATATAATTACTAAAATGCTAGAAAATAGGAGGAATTAATGCATGTACATACCAGTATGTAGCTCTGCTGATGACGAAGAGGATGGTCCCCGCATGCAATAATTGTGATGGAGGAATAAGGAGTTAAGCCCGAATCATCTTCCACAGGTGAATGTGCCCTCCAAATCTATAGATGCTCCTCAATAATAAATAATCCACTGCTGAAGACCCCAAATGATGTGCAATAGGGTTATATTACCCCTCTGGAAGTGATAGAAGCAACATGCTGTAGAAATGGTGGCTCATTGACCTAAAACACAAGCATCCTCCTCAATGGAATTTGCCCATGCAAAAAGACACCCTTCAGATAATGATAACTGCTGATAACTTGCTTGATACTCAAGCTGAGAGGCCCTTCTTCTAGGGGAAGGGTGATGAGGGTGTTCTGGGAGGAATAAAGGTAGCATGCAGAGGTTCTGCCCTCTGTATAGAAGAAAATGAATAGGTATGTCTCTGACCACAGTACCACGGTATGATGGCGAACACCTCCAACTGGATGAATACTCAATCTCTCGAAGTAACTACTGAATAAAAACTGATGATGAAATAGTGCTGAACGGGATGATCCAACCTGATGATGAACTAGAGAAGATATATTTCGCTGCTAAAATACACCAGTTAGATGAGCATGCAATCTACCCCAACTTATCTCGTCGAGCTCTCCAATTCGAATCCTCAAATCAATAAATCATATATGTGTCCTTCTCCATTCGCTTTATCTTTCTTTTATAACTTTCAACTGCGAATAACCTAACTTTTGACCTAATTAGGTCACTTTACTTCTAATTTGCAGTTGACTTGCATGCATGCACATGGAGACTCAATCAGGTGCATGCATCATGAAATAATGCTCAGATGTCATGCATGCAGGTGGCCTTTGGCTCTGGTGGCCCTTGTCTACCCAATGATGATATAATATTGATGCCCTAGATCTTCTTATATGGAATCTGTCCACAGCTGATTCCTTGATTGTCAGTGCCTGCTCGAACCTAGCGGAATCATATAGGTTAGAAAGCTGGTCCTTAATGCTTAAGCATAAGAGGGCATTACAATCCTCCTCGCTCGAATTTGCTTGTCCTCAAGCAACTGTAAATATGGGTGTTCTAATACCTGTTCTCCCTCCCAAGTGGCCTCCTATATAGGAAGATCTCTCCATTGAACCAAGTACTCTCTGATGATTCTGTTCCTTAGTTTCCTCTCTCACATCTCTAGGATGCGCTCAGGAATCAAAATCAATTGCCCCTCATCATCAAGTGGGGGCATCTCGGAAGATGTAACAATCTGTTGACTGACCTCCTTCTTGAGGTTGGAGACATGAAATACGTTGTGAATATTTCTCTCTGTGGGTAGTTCTATCTCATATGCTACCTCTCCAACCTTTCAGATTATCTTGTATCGACCATAGAAGCGAGGTTTGAGTTTTTCTGCTCCTTTCTTTTTAATAGATGAGTGTTGGTAAGGTTGGAGGTGTAAATAAACGAAGTCTCCGACCTCAAAATTGCGTTCAATCCTGTGCATGTCTGCATATATCTTTTGCTGATTCTTAGCAACCTGTATGGTCTCCCTGCGTATCTTGAGGATATCTTGACCTTCCTGAATCCACTCTTTGGCCTTGGGGGCCCCGCTATCGCTGAATATCTGGTCTACGAAAGTGGAAGCATCATACCCATACAGAGCTTGGAAAGGGGTCATCCCAATGGTCATTTGATCCATGTCCTCTGCTAACCTGCTACGTAGTTTCTCAAGTATGCCTCCATTGTTTACAATATATGTCTGCCCATCACTCTATGGATGATAACTTGTGTTCATGTCTAGCTCGGTCCCCACTACCCGGAAAATCTTTTTCCAAAAGGCTCCCATGAATTTGTTGTCCATGTCACTGACAATGGTCATGGGTAACTCGTGGAGTCTAAATACCTCTCTGAAAAATAGTTATGCTACATGTGCTGCTAAATAATAAGAAGGAATGGAAAATAAGTGAGCGAACTTGGTCAATCTATCCACCACTACGTACAAGCAGTCTTTGCCCTGAACCTTGGGCAACCTAGTAATGAAGTCCATGGAGATGCTCCCACTTCTGCTCGAGAATAGGTAAGGGTCATAGTAAACGAGCAGGGTGGGTGTGCTCTATTTTGTTTTGTTGGCACAAGCTGCACTCTCTCACATGTCGTATCACAACATTATTGAGGCCCTTCCATGAGAACCTTTCTCTGATCTATCTGTAGGTCTTGAGAAACCCTTGATGCCCTGCTAGTGGTGAATCATGTGATGCATGAAAAATATTCTTCTTGAGGGAAGACTCGAGAACTAAGAATATTCTGTTCTTGTAGTATATGATGTCATCAATTACCCGATACCTATCATCATGTATCTGTCCATCCAATAGCTCGCAAGAAAACTTATCTTTGGAGTAATCAACTAAAAGATGAGATCTCCGATTTGATGAGATGCTCATAAAGGATAAAGTAGCTAGTCGTCTAGAAAGTGCATCAACCACTACATTTTTCTTTCCCTTTACGTACTCAATCTCGAATTCGTAGGCCTGAATTTCGCTTACCCATTTCTGATGTCTCTCGTTTAGCTCTTTCTGCTCTAGGAAGTATTTCAAGCTATTGTGATCTGTCTTAACCTTGAATCTGCCACCCACTAAGTACTTCCTGAACTTGGTTAGCGCATGGAGAATGTCTAACATCTCTTTGTCATATATTGAATAGTGGTGCTCATAGTCTCTGAGATTCCTGCTCTCAAATGCAATGGGGTGGTTGTTCTGCATCAAAATTGCCCCAATTCCCTCTCCTGAAGCATCAAATTCTAACACGAAGGGTTGAGAAAAGTCTGGTAGAGCTAATACTAGGCAGGAACTCATTACCTTTTTCATTTTCTCAAATGTCTATCATGCTGTCTCCGACCAACTGAATGCCCCCTTCTTGGTAAGATCTGTGAAGGGTGCAGTCATCTATGAGAATCCACTGACATACATCCTGTAGTAGGTGCAAAGGCCCAAAAATCCCTTCAGTTCTGTTACATTTTTAGGTGTAGGCAAATCCACTATGGCTCGAATCTTTTGTAGGTGCACCTGGACCCCATTGGCTCCTATCACATGCCCCATGTATAACATATCCTGCATGTCGAACTCACATTTGGACATTTTGGCATTTAGTGACTACTCCTGTAGAATGCCAAGTACTTCGTCTAGATGTCTCAAATGTTCCTCCCAAGTTCTATTGTATATCAATATGTCGTCGAAGAATACCAGAAGATATTTACGTAACTAAGCCTTGAAGATATGGTTCATGCATGACTGGAAATTAGCTGGTGCATTAGTGAGCCCGAATGGCATCACTCGAAACTCATAATGTCTGTAGTGTCAACAAAAGGCAGTCTTTGGAACATCCTGTTCCCTTACCCGAATTTGATAGTAACATGAGCGAAGGTCAATCTTGGAAAAGTACTTTGCCCACTGTAGTTCATCCATCAACTCATCAATCCTATGGATGGGATACATGTTCTTTATGGTCTTTTTGTTGAGTTCCTTGTAATCAATGCACATGCGTAGGGTTCCATCCTTTTTATTTACTAGCACTACTGAAGAATCAAATGGACTAGAGCTAGGTTTGATGTACCCCAGCTTAAGTAGTTCCTTGATTGTACTCTCTATCTCATATTTGTACCTCTTGGGATGTCTATAAGGAGTGGTGGTAACTGATTGAGTCCCCTCCTCTAACTCAATAATGTGCTCGAATCCCCTATCTGGAGGTCGACCTGTTGGAAGGTCTACGAATACTGCCTTGTGCTTCTGCAGTAAGGCCTCTATATCTGCTGTATGTTGTGTTGCCTGATCGGGTGGTTTCCTGAAGGTAACCAAACACTATGTCGCCCAATCAATATCTTCATGTCAGAGTACTACCTCCATCATGTGTGATGTCACTGCTATGGGAGGGTAGGTATTCATCCCTCTCAATACTACCTTCTATCCCTCTGCTCCTGTGAACTCCATCTCCATGGTCTGGTAGTTTGTGGAATACTTCCCTATGGAATACAACCACTGAACTCCTAATACCACATTCATGTTAGGTACATCTACCACATAGAATGTCTCTATCACTGTATAATTCCCAAGTGTTACTTTTAATTTAGGAATCCTCTGACTACACTCCATGGTGTGACCTGTTGCAGCTACTGAAAACCCATCAAAACTCTTAGTCTGAATGCCTCTCCTTTTAACCCATGCAACATCAATAAAGTTGTGGGATTCCCCACCATCTATCAGCACTCCCACTCTATGGCCTTGTACGATACCTCTGATCCAGAGGGTGTGGAATCTAGGAACCCATGTCATGGTAGCAATGGTACCTCCTGAGGGATATATGTACCTCATCAACTGTCTATGGTGTCTCTCCCTACTCCCGATCTTGATAATCCTTCTCCTCCCCACTGTCGGAATAGGCCTCTATGTAGTAGGAATTTCCCTTTCTTGAACATCTGTAACTTGGTACCCATGGTTCTTGGCAAATGAAACATAATTTTTTTCTTCTAAGGTCCTGTCGGGTATCATTGTCCATCCATTCTTTCTTGGGCCATTCTTTCTAGAAGGGTTTCCTCTCTTTATCTTTAATAGGGAAATTGGTTCTGGGAGGAAACCTATTTTTGGGTACTGCATCCTGTAAATCTCTAGTCTGGCTGATGGCAATTGCTAGGGTGGCTGGCCTATAGGACTTGACCCATCCCCATAAGGGTTCAGTGAGGGCCTCTGTAAACAACATAATCAACCTTCTCTCTGAAATATCGGTCACCATGACTGCTATCCTTTGAAACTCTAAAATAAATGCATCTGCACTACCTATCTGATTGATCTGTGTCGGCTCTCTAAAGTGTACCTCAGGGTCCTTCCGATCAAACCGCTCAATGATCCTCTGTGTAAAATCTGGGTACAATGTGATGGTATTATGACCCAGTGTCACTAACCCATGGTACCACCACTCATGGGATTCTGCATCTAAATGCAAGGTAGTTAATTTAAAGGCATATGTCTCAATCATGGTTTGAGCTCGAAGTATGTATCCAAATTCTGTACCCAATTTCGGGCTGGGCCACCCTAGTTACCCTCAAAGGTAGGGATAGTCAGTTTCCCTGCGGTGCACTATAACTCATAGTTTTGGATGAATGGCCTATTGTAAGCTCTGGGTTTGTTCTTACTTTTAAAGTGGCAGAAGTCAATGAAGGCCATGGCTGAATGGAAGTCATCTCCTAAAGCTCTATACTCTCTCAAATAGGCACTTATGGATTCTTCTTGTTCTACTTGTGCTAGAGGTACTACAGCTAGACTTTCTAAGAATTCAAGGCATGGTAGGTCGGGAAAGCTTGTTGTATATATGGGATGGTTCTGCATGTTGGTATGTAAGTGCTCCCTCAATACTACTGATGGATACCCTATCATTATCGAGAAATAAGGGACTATGTGGGGTGGGCCCATTTTTCTCTGTCATTTGCCGGAAGGTACCCATCATTTATTTTTTCCCGGTAGTGAGTTCTTTTATGGCGGATATGAGACTATTGAAAGTTTTTTTATCATCATCGACCATTATTTCTTTGCCCTTTCCAAATTGACACTCTCTGTCCCCCAACTCTATGTCCTCTAACTCCTCTTCTCCTCTATCATTGTTTCTATACCTCTGTCTCCGGTAAGTAATGTTGTATGGGTCTTCTGAATTCATTGACTCTTTTGCATGCCCATAGCTGGCAAGAAAAATAGCTTTGATACCACTGTAATATCCCAAACTGATATTTTTCTTTTTCTTTGTGTACTGTAGATGGTGAGTAGGATTATGCCTCAATAGAATATGAAAGCAAACCCTGATCTCTGCATGCATGCAGATCTGTGCCCTAGATAATACTGAAATGCTAGAAAATAGGAGCAATTAATGCATGTACATACAAGTATGTAGATCTGCTAATGACGAAGAGGATGGTCCCCACATGCAAGAATTGTGATGGAGGAATAAGGAGTTAAGCCTAAATCGTCCTCCACAGGTGAATACGCCCTCCTCCAAATCTGTAGATGCTCCTCAATAATAAATAAGCCACTGCTGAAGACTCAGATGATGTGTAATAGGGTTATAGTACCCCTTTGGAAGTGATAGAAGCAACATGCAGAAGAAATGGCGGCTCACTGGCCTAAAACGCAAGCATCCTCCACAGTGGAATTCACCCATGCAAAAAGACGCCCTCTAGATAATGATAATTGCTGATAAATTGCTTGAAACTCAAGCTGAGAGGCCCTTCTTCCAGGGGAAGGGTGATGAGGGTGTTCTAGGAGGAATAGGGGCAACATGTAGAGGTTCTACTCTTTGTAGAGAAGAAAATGAATAGGTATGTCTATGACCACAGTACCACAGTATGATGGCGAACCCCTCCAACTAGATGAATACTCAATCTCTCGAAGTAACTGCTAAATAGAACTTGGTGATGAAATAGTGCTGAATTGGGATGATCCAACCTGATGATGAACTAGGGTAGATAGATTCCGCTGCCGAAATACACCAGTTAACTGAGCATGCACTCAACCCCAACTTAGCATGCCGAGCTCTCCAATTAGAATCCTCAAATCAATAAATCATATAAGTGTCCTTCTCCATTAGTTTTATCTTTCTTTTATAAATTTCAAATATGAATAACCTAACTTTTGACCAAATTAGGTCACTTTACGTATAATTTTCAGTTGACTTGCATGCATGCGCATGGAGACTCAATCAGGTGCATGCATCATGAAATAATGCTCAGATGTCATGCATGCAGGTGGCCTTTGGCTCTGGTGGCCCCTGTCTACCGAATGATGATATAATATTGATGCCATAGATCTTCTTATATGGCATCAGTCCATAGTTGATTCCCTGACTATCAGTGCCCGCTCGAACCTAGGGGAATCATATAGGTTAGCGGGCTAGTCCTCAATGCTTAAGCAGAAGAGGACATTACAGTTGGTGACATAGATATTTCTATTGAGGAGATTGTTGCAAGTACAATTTCCTTTGAGCATAGAGACCTTCCAGCTAAAGAGAAAGACCCATGATTGACTTCCACTTCACCTCTTGAGCTTCACGAGGTTGGTTTTGCATATTATGAGGAAGTTCACTCTCCTAATCCATCCTACATAGTAATGCCATTGTAGTAGGGTGAAAATAAGATCAATAAAGCCGTACACATTCTCCATGAAACTCATGCTTCAATATCAGATCTATGTTGGAGAGTTGCTTCATTGGAAGATTAATCTTTCCTTGAATAAATAGAGAAGATCTAGAGAGCAATCTCTGCAATCTAAGGTAATTTTTCATACATGCTTTCAGACATAGATCACTTGTATGATCTTGTTCATATGTCTCATAGAGCATCCTCGAAGGATGAGGAGGATATTTGTAAGATGAATGATGAGTTGATGGCCACCCAAGATTCTTTGACAAGCACTCAATGTCCTCTTGGAGTCTAAGACGGAGATAGAGAAACTTCACCAAGAGTTGCAGAGATCACACATTCCCTCCTACATTCCAACCAGCCATTCTATTTTGGTTGATGACATTCAGAGTTTATGGAGGAACCTCATGGGATGGTGGTTCCTGAGGTGCATGATGACATGCATGTGCTTGAGGATTTTTGGGATACAGATGCTGAGTTCCAATCACATGTTAGCTAATAGATGGAAACTGAGCTCTCTCATGGAGTGGGTCCTCTCTCCATTGAAGAATAAAAAACTATCCTTAGTGTTGGATCGTCCCTTGATGGCGTTGATGTAGACATATCTATGGTGGATGAGAGTTGTAGAGGATTGGTTCACAATTCTTCATCCCACGGTTCTATTTCAGCCACATCAATTGGGAATGAATATTGGGTGAACAGATTCTTTCTCTTGGTATCACATGAGTAGGAGGATCCCATAGTATTTGTTGATGATTGTAGGATCATACCATGTGGTGTGACAAGCACACTTGTATCGCTTTAAAATGACACTGAAGAGTCCTTATCTATGGAAGATATAGACGAGAAAATGTCATTTGAGTCAGCATGCAAAGGTGATGATATAGTCAAGGATTTGGTAGATAAATATATCACTGAAATGGAGGATCAAGGATGCACTAAAATTGCTTGCATTGATAGAGAATTGGTTGACATGAATGCCTTGAAAGGAAGACCTCGTGAGATTCTTATATGGAAATAATTTTTTACTTTAAAGAAGGTGGTTGATCACATTCCATATGGATCAAGAAACAGAGATGTTCATTCACTCATTAACTGGGTGGATAGAGCCACCATTGAGCTAGATACATTGGAAGGTAAATGTTCCTTTTATGTTTGCAATAAAAAATTTGTTATAACTAACATTTCCCTCTCATGTGAGCAACAACAAAGATAGATTTTGTCCCCATTATATACCTACATTACACATGCACATGTGTATTGGATGTGCAATTGCAAGGAAATAGTTTTCAGAAGTATGGGAAGTGATGTGATTCCAACATGGCTATGGGATCTTGGCATCCTTTGGAATACCAACTTATTCTAGATGATCCATATTTCAAGTGGAATGTTGCATAAACCATGGATTCCATGCAATACATGGAGTGATATAGTGTTTATGATGGTATGTGTGTTTGGGAGAATGCAACATATTCAATGGGATCTAGGAGTGCAAGATAGCCTTCATTTCCTCAAGTTCACCCATGAGGAGAAATGGTTTGATTTCATACATGGATAATCATATGGTGATTGACTCAATAATATTCTTCTTTGTGGGTTGGGATTTTTCATGAGGTTTTTAGTGGAGACACTAAGCAGTGTAGAGGAGGGAGTAGGAGACACTTCCACAATATGAGATTTGGTTGTGACTCTAGGATCATCTTTGGTCTCAACAATTTCAGCTGGAGGATTCATATAGCAGTATGTGGGACAGAGACACCTCTCTGTTGATTTTTGTACCTAGTCTGATGTTCCCTAAGTGGCTTTATTTTGCCTAAGTCACTTAAGAGGGAAAAATGTGACCCTCACATTAAAGTCACTTAAATGTGATTTTATGACTTTAGTCACCTTTTGATAAAGTGAGTAAGTGAGTGAATTTATTTATGGGAAATAAATAAATGAGAATTTCACTCTCACTGTGAAATTATAAAAAGGGGGGAGGGAGGCAAAAGTGAGTTGACTTTTCATTTTTCAAATGAAGGAGAAGAGAGAGCTCAAGGAGGTCGATTTTACTCAAGGAGGTCAAATTCCAGGTTAGGGTTTGAAGCTGAAGAATTCAGTGTTTGCTTGCACGGTTCCCGAGGTGTACGGCCACATTAATTGCCAGAGTACGGCTGCATTTATTGGCACAATTTTCCAGGAGGATGTACGGCTGATCTGCACGATTTTCGAGGTGTACGGTCTGCTGATCTACATTAAATGCTGCACGGATCCCAAGGAGTACCGACTGTGTACGGCTGAGTAAAAATCGGCACAGATTTCGAGGTAAGTACGGCTGTAATTAATGCTGTACGGACTGCAATAAATAGGCACAGATTTCGAGGAATTTGTACGGCTGGTTTGCTGTATGGATCTGCTGTCAGATCGGCACGAATTTCGAGGAGATGTACGGCTAGGGTTTGCTGTACATGTGCATTTATTGCTGAGAGAAATTCTGGTGGAGATAAGT
>LPNX010609435.1:439558-546912 GCA_001517045.1 Pseudotsuga menziesii
ATAAAAGAGAATTTCACTCTCACTGTGAAATTATAAAAAGGGGTGAGGGAGGCAAAAGTGAGTTGACTTTTCATTTTTCAAATGAAGGAGAAGAGAGAGCTCAAGGAGGTCGATTTTACTCAAGGAGGTCAAATTCCAGGTTAGGGTTTGAAGCTGAAGAATTCAGTGTTTGCTTGCACGGTTCCCGAGGTGTACGGCCACATTAATTGCCAGAGTACGGCTGCATTTATTGGCACGATTTTCCAGGAGGATGTACGGCTGATCTGCACGATTTTCGAGGTGTACGGTCTGCTGATCTGCATTAAATGCTGCACGGATCCCGAGGAGTACGGACTGTGTATGGCTGAGTAAAAATCGGCACAGATTTTGAGGTAAGTACGGCTGTAATAAATGCTGTACGGACTGTGTACGGACTGCAATAAATAGGCACAGATTTCGAGCAATTTGTACGGCTGGTTTGCTGTACGGATCTGCTGTCAGATCGGCACGAATTTCGAGGAGATGTACGGCTAGGGTTTGCTGTACATGTGCATTTATTGCTGAGAGAAATTCTGGTGGAGATAAGTTGTATTTTCATCTTTCATTTTATTTCCTACATTTTACTGAAGAAATAATAAAAGCTCTCATCTCAAACTGGTTTTCCCCGTGGGGGTTTTATCCAGGGCAAATTTGCCAAAAATTACTGTGTCAAATTTTATGGTGTGCATGTGTTTATTTACAGCCTGTTAGTTGTTTTCAGCGTGTTTAAATTGTTCAGAGAAATTTCATAAGTAACTTCAAGCCAATGCATAACCGGCTGAAGTGAAATTCAAGAAATTGTTCATTAAACCAGCAAGCTGTTAAACAAGGGTTTTCAACACTCTCAAGAGGGAAGAGATGCATAAGGTTAATTCTTCCCCCAAAATTTATCTTCCCTTTTTCCATCATCATCAGATTCTCTTGAAATAATTTTTTTTGCAAGAAACATCTCCTTGTTTCCATTATGACCATTCTGTATTTTTATGTATGAGAATTGGCTTGGATAGCTCACCTATGGTTTCACCATATTACATGAGCAGAGCATATATCAAACAATTTGGTAAGCTTGTGTTGATTCTCTTTGATTACATTTTGGTTCATGATGGGATGTTGAAAGAAGTGCACCCTTGGTTTGAAAGCTATGTCATGAGTTTGGGTAGAACATTCATTGCATATCAATTTATTGAACATGAAGTTGGAAGGATAAATATATTTCATTTTTGTCCTACTATTGAGCATGGTAAGGGTGATGCATCATGCACAAATTAATTTCAATTCATAACAAATATGGATTCCCAAGGAAGTAAATGAGTTTCCCATGGGATGAGTAGAACTTTGGGGGATTTCAAAGGAATGAAGAAAGTAATGGGAACTTGTTCAATGTCATCCACACTTGTTTTCACTCCAACAATTGTGCTTAGAGTTATATGGAAATGCCACAGTGATGAGAGATTGCATTATAAAAATGGTTCATCCCATGTGAATAATATGAAATCGATCATATTTATCTTCTACACCCTCTACAATTTCTACAGCAAAAATGGGTAAAGCACAATTGTCCAAGTCTTGATTTGATGATTTTCACTAATATTTTGGTGCATGATAGCAGTGTTTCAAGAAATATCATTGAAACAACCCTTATGTACATCACATATCCTCTTTTTCATAGGAATGGAATTTTACGAAAGCATGATTATTCCCATCCTATGTGCTTCAAGAAGAGGTTGGCCATTATGCATGTTTTGTTCAAGTTCAATTCAAACCTTGCAACACAATTAGACATGGATTATTTTGAAAACAAGGTCATTCATGAACTGATGCTGAATGATGACAAATTAAAGATTTCGAAAGAAGTCGTCTATGAAGGAGATTAAGTTTAAATGGTGTATGCAACAACTTGCAAAGTTGGTGGAAAAGTGTCCCAATGTTTCATCATTCATAGTTTCCCTTGCTTGAGGACAAGCAAGTTTTGGGAGGGGAGGACTGTCATGCACCGATTTTGGTGACATATGGATCATCCTATTAGCCATTCAGTCCATATGGTTCTAGGATAAAATTTCACTAAATGCTTGGGATTATTTTTTGAAACAAGGCTTTAATTAATTAGTAGTAGCAATTATCATTTCCTAATGACTGGAGATGCACTTTGGATAAATGATTTTTCATGAATAAGTTTTTATTTTAATAAAATAATGGAGATAATTGACCATGAGGGGGGATTAGGAGATAAGGTTTTACCAAGATAATGTTTACAAAAGAATAAAGAAAGGAGAAAACATGTAAAGCTGTAAAGCAAAAAATTAAGAAAATAACATAAAACAAAGGAAAGTTGGCATAAAGCAAAAAATGTTGTAAAATCTAGAAAAGCGGGAATAAAGCAGAAAACAAAATAAAGAAGAAAGAAATCCAAACTAGATAAATAGTGGGAAATTCCTCCACCCCCACTTATAGTACTAGGGTCAACACCCTACATCAACTATATTGTTTCATCATTGTTCTAAGGGGTCTCATCATTGAACAACCACTTTGGGCAAGTTGCAGTTCCCATTAAAACTCACATTCACCCACAAGTCATAGAATTATTGGAATTAACAATTAAATCACCTAAGAACTTATATAACATCATTATCCTTTTGATGTCCAAGACATCTCGTGCCCCTTGGAACTGTAACAATCTGACTATCTCATAGCCAATCAATCATGTGGGTTAGTTCACCAATAACATAAATCTCATGTATAAACATACCGAACTCCTTCAAGTGTTAATCCATATCACTAAAATGATACTTAGTTATAAGCATGTAAGTTCTTTTGCAAACAAAGTAAATTAGCATTCAACATATTGATATTCCATATCCAATTTGCTTGTTCAAATGAAGTTACTTATTCATCCATTAATAAATTTAAAAAATAATTTACATTTACAATCCATACATCGAGGGCGTCCATATGTTCACATAAAAACAATCTTAAACAATCTAGACGAATCAAATAAATAATAAGCAATTAAATGCCAAGCTAATCCTCCTTCAAGTTTTAGGTACCGAATATCAAATATGGGGCATTACACATGCTATGCATATTTGAACTTGGACCTAAGGGTGTGAGAAAATTTATAGGGATTCAATACATGACTGCTACTAGAGGTTTAAATGTATTGGGAGGATTGTGCATTTTTAGGATGTTTGCTTTTCAATTTGACCTTGCAATTCCATATTTTTGGACAACCTGCTACATTTTACTTAAGTATTAGAAGTCACTTGGGCATGATTAACAATAACATTACTAGAGTATGGATTAGTTTTGGAAAGGGTTTGAGTTCAATATGGAATTCATATTGAGATTCATATTGTTATAGGTTGCTAATAGTCATGTGTTCAATCTAAAAACAGTGTAACTGGCATATCCTCTACTTTTGAAACTAAATAAGACCATTATTTTAAAATATTTTTGAACCTAAACTGAATAAGACCTTCTGGCACATATTTTGAGATGGCATTATCTTGAGGAGTTTGTTAAAAAAAACCTATGTGCTTCTCTTAAAGACATATATCATTGAGATCCATTATTTGAGGGCACACACATATATTGAGCTCCTCTTTATGAGGAGTTGGTTAGCCTTATTGGAAAGAAATACAATGGAAATGAAGACACTTGGAATCAATTTGTTATCCCAAGGAAAGATGGAAGAACATCTTGAGAGGTTCTCCAGTGACTTAGTATTTTGTTATTATTTCAATGTGCATCATTGCACCTGCATGCTTGACCAAATAAGCATGTAACACTCCATATTTTGGGAGATCGTTATTGAATGCCATTTCTCATTTGAGAATAAAATCACTTTGTAGAGTTCCAAACAAGTGAAGAGGCTTGAGAAGATTACTATGGCATTAATTGGAGGCACATATATAAAAAAAGAGCAGCAATCCCCTATTGAATATGATTTCTTATCTTAAAAATGGTCCACATGTTGGAGGAGTTCCCTAGCATGCAAGTTTGCTACAATAGGAAGGCATGTAAACTTGAGCACTTTCATTTTCACTTTATTAATTTTACGAGGCATTCTCTAGCACACTATTTTATATTCATTTGTATGGTTTAAAGGGATATTTCTATTAAGTGTTGATCCATGTAACCTACCTCAAGACTGTCATCCCACTTCAACTCAACCTTTTGACCTTTAAACCCAATGATCCAAGGCTATCAAGGTCAAAAACATAAATCACAAGTCTTGTAGATTCCACGTTGGTCCTAAGTGGATGGTTTACTATGGTTTCTTATACTTGTTTTTCTATTGAAAACCCATTGACAAACTCAAAGTTTGTTACTATATATTGGTGTTTCTTGCACTCAATGGTCACATTTCCAAAAGCATTAATAATTATGGAATATTTCCATATTTAAAGTTGCTTTGATATTTCCTTACTATGGGTGTTCATTGTTGTCTCACCATCTAAAACAAACTCAAAAAATACATTTCTTCTTTCTTGGTCTAATTCACACTTAATGCTAGTATTTTCATTATTTCTTTGGTCATTAATACTACTGAGGTAATTTTTTTTAGTTATGGGTCAAGATTTGGGTTTTTTTATTATTGAATTACCTCTATTTGGAATTAAAATATTGTTAACCATTCATAATAATAGTCAAGGTTCAATCTTTAGTATGTAGGGATAGCATTAAAGGTCACTCAAGTCTGATCATCTATGCTATCTTGAGAGATGTGTTTGTAAATTTGCATAACATGTACATTCCAAATGTGTTCTTATATCTACTAGGAATGCATCATATATGATGAGCAACACTCTAATAAATTCTCAACATGCTAGGAATATAGTGTATTTTGTGAATAGAAGACTAACATGGTGAGATGTGCTTCTTCTACATCATAAAAATACCATAACAACACTTTAAAATATGTCAACATGGATTCTCAACTTGTTAGTCATTCATAAATATATGAACTTAAATCTAATATGTTAAGTTTGCTTCTAATATGTAGGCATAACATCATAAACAACCAAAAAATATTCTATAGAGGTTGAATACACTCCAAACAATCATCCACAATTCTCTAAATGGGATACTAATGTCTTGCAATCATGTGTATCCTTCAAAGGGAGTGTACTCATGGTGTAAGTTGGGTTCCATGTAATACCCGAAAGGAGCGTTATATGAAGTTTCTTGCCATCATTTTATGCCATCCAAAGTTCAAACATCACAAATAACCTCCACCTTATATAAAAATGTCAAATATAGTTCTAGATGGCTGGTGTGTGTGTGTGTGTGTATTTTAAGCTTTGAAATATGGTACCAATCTATCATTTACCTTCCATAATGATGTCTTATAGAATGAACAAACATAAATAGAATAAACTCTCCTCATCATGCCTCCCAACTCTACCATCAAGGGTAATCACAGGAGCTAACTTGATAAGGAAAACAACAAAAATAAGGTATCCAATATTCTCATTAATGAAAAATTCAAGCCAACTTATTAAATTTCAAGGAGATTAGGATGATAGGAACAAAAGGATAGATTTCAAATCCCAATGAAAGAACAAAACCATGAAAGATGGTGGTTATTGGGGATTGTTGGGAAGAACTGGTAAGGTTGTACTAAATCTTTGGTTGAGAGGACCATTATGCAATATGATGTGACCCACAAAAGAATACCATACATGTTGTTGGTCGTGGTTGCAAGCTCATGGAAAACCAACATGACCCTCATGACTAAAATTTTACAATACAACAAAAGCTCTCAACCCTCCAAATATATACATATGATGGAATAACCTTTGGTTGGTAAACAAAATTATGATGGAAGAAATAAGATGAACAATGCAACTTCCCAATGTTAAGGACTTATATAAATTAATGACAAAAGAATGTTAGTAGGGGAAGTGATGGCTAGATAGGACGGAGATGTATGAAAATAGGAACATATACAAATGGGAAAAATAAAATAAAGGCATAATACATTAACTGAGAAGATGGAATAAATAACATTGGATTATCACTAAGTCAAGCAAAAAAAGGCATCCATTGGAGCAAAGAAAAAGGGTAACTAGTAATGGTGATTTTTAATACCAATAACCAAATACTAGAAAAGAAGATGCTAATATGAATAATGTATTCATCTTACATAAATGAATGAGCCCATGTTATGGTCTGGATTGTATCATTTAGGTTGCATTCCTAGAGAAATAGTCATACTAGACTTGGTGCATGCAATGGATCAAGCTTATAAGACAAAAATAAGAGCTCTAGTGGGAGATAGCATAAGGACCCATGTTCCAATAACATCTAAATAAAAAAAGGATTTTAAATACTAAGCACAATGGAACTCTTGGATGTGGACAATGTGAAAGATATTTTTTCATGTACAGTTATATATTCGGAATAGTTATAGCATTACTCTATCCAAAGAAAGTTAGAATAAATGTAGTGAATAGCCACATGACATTCCCATATCTATATACAATAATTTGGGTGAAATATCCCATATGATTCCCTAAAAAATGTTCAAGATGATATCTTTAAATGGTGTCAAGTGCTAGAAGGGAAGTATGGAAAAAAAGAAGGCTTGAAATAAGGGGAAGGCTAAGAATACAATACTTTAGGTATTGGTTTAAAATGGAAGACTACTCATACATTAAGGTTTGGGGGAATTCACGAACACTTAAAGACCCTTACAAAGTCTCATAGAATCTATGTATCCCTACAAGAATAGTATGGGTAGGTCATGATTAGAAATAAATATTTTCATACAATAAGCACAAAGGTGCCACCATGGAAACTTCCATAGGGATGGGTTGGTCCTAAGTAGATGATTTACGGTGGTTTCTTATACGTGTTTTTCTAATGAAAAACCCGGAGTTTTCTAACCCGTTTTTTATATTTTTAACTTACCTTTAGAGAACTTAGATTAGGTGTATACTTTCTTGGGATCGGTGCTAGAAGGTGCACTTCTTTATGTGGTAATTGGAAGATGTGACATATTTGGCACTTTCTACAAGGGTGTACTTGCTAAGGAGAATCTGTGCTTGAAAAGCAAGGAGTAATCATTTTGAAGAGGGTGTTAGGTACTTGGACTTAGGACCATGTAACCACCTTGCACATAGTTTGAGGAGGAGCTCTTGAGTTGAGGAACCATTGAGCATCAATATGCCTACAAACTAGAACTTCAGGTAAATAACTTCAATTTATTAAAACTCTAAATCTTTTCATCCCAAGTTTTTTTAATGTAGTTGTCTCAAATTTGTCCTAGTTTTTTGTAGAATTCTTACAATTGACATGAATGGTACTTGATGTCTACGAAGGAAGGGATTTCACTTTTCAATAGAAAGCTTTTTAATAGTATCAAATTTCTTATTAGTGCAAAAAAGGTTGGGGACTCTTCTTAGGATTTGGCAACATTTTAAAAAAAGACTTACAACTTTAACTGTGATTGGGGATTATTTAGGAGAAAGGGAGGGTTTTACTCTGAGGGTCATGCATGCATATGTTGATTCTTTCAACTTTGAAGGAATAGAATTTGAAGAATCAATCAGGTTGTTTTTATAAGGCTTCATATTACTTGGAGAGTGGAGAGGCACAAGAAATTGACCGTATCATGGAAAACTTTGTTGAATGCTATTCCAGATGCAACCTAAAAGAATTTACAAGTGTAAACATTGCTTATGTGCTCTCTTATTCTGTGATAATTCTCAATACATATGCACACAATTCGATGGTTAAAATCAAGTTTGTCAGCCTACTTTTATCAAAATTTTGCAAAACATTATTTATAATCTTATTCGGTGTAAAGATTTGGTTGATTCTTTCTTTGTTCTTATAGTCCCTGACATTTTAGATGTCAAAAGATGATTTTATGTGAAACAATCAAGGAATAGACTTATCACAAATGTGGGAAGACTTGGAGAAGGCTCTTAGACCCTTTTTGTAAGAACCAATTCTCTTACAACATACAACTAGCACAATTGTTCAAAATCCATGTTAAAACCTTCTATTTGAGAGGCCTCAACTCTCAGGAAGATCAGCCTGTGGAAACCTATGTGTCAGATTGAATGGTCCTCTGCCTTATGCCATAAGTATACATAGGGATTGCTTCATAGCTAATTATGGTTAGGAAGCCTTATCTTTAGCAGTTTTGCACATCTCAATTAGCATATTTTTGTTCTATGGATTCATTCCTAAACTAGGTATAGAGACTATATATCATACAAACCCTATCTATCATAAACAGAGATGATGCTAAACAAACAAAGAGATGAATTCATTGTGTGAATCGATCCCAAAGGGGAGAGCCTCAAATAAGAACCCAAAACATTAAACAAATAGTCTTAGGGTATGCACGTGAGTTAAACAGAATTTTATTTGCGTGTGAAAATGAGGCCTTACCAAAGACATTTTAGGGTTGGAGGTATCCTCTTCTCGTCTACTCATGTTGATTTCCTCTACCATAAGGTGATTTCAAGATCGAAGCTCCTCTACTCCTATTGATTTCCCACACCACAATAATATTTCAAGATCAATGCTCCTTGGTTCATGTTGATTGTGATTTCCAAAAGAGGGTTTTAGGTTCAAATCTCCTATGCTCCAACAATTTCACACACCATAAGAAGTTTTTTTGCATCGACTGTTGTCACTTGCCCATGCTAGAAGAGGATTTTAGGTTCAAAGCTCAAAATGTTGAAGAGGATTTCAGGTTCAGAGCTAAAAAAGGTTGTTATCGAGGCGCACCCAAGAACAATATATCTACATTTTTTGCATTTTTTTCTCATTTGTCTCAACCTATGTGTGCACTAACCTTTCTTTCCCTTATACCCATAAACAATGACCCATAATCCTTTGAAGAGTTTAGGCCCATCAAATTTTGTAATTGTATATACAAGATACTTGCCAAAATCATAAGCTCTAAGGATTAAGAAAATATTCTCTCATACTACTTCCAAAGATCCAAACAAGTATTTGATTTCCTCCATGGAAAACAAAAGCATGATACCATTGAGATGGCACAACAAGGATTGCACTTAATTCATATTGAGAAATTACCAACAATGATAGTGAAATTGGACTTCTAGAACACATGAAACAACAAATTGGTTGTATTCAAGATTGACATTAATACACATTGGGTTCAATGTTTAAATGTTAAATTGGATTATGGGGTCCCTAATTTCAACATCCTTTGTAGTATTAATAAATTGATTAGCACCCAATTTTTTCAAACCCACAATCATTTAAGGAAAGGTTGTCCATTTATTTTTCTAGCAAGAATTGAATGGAGGCAAAAACTCTTTCATTTCCAATACATTTAACTTCCAAATATACTTTTTGTACCTATGGTTCTTTTTAAAGCCAAATGATTATGGGAAAAATCATTAAAAGTTGTTAATAGAAAAGGTTGGGAAGCATGTAAAATATTTAGAGACTAAGATTCTCTCCCATGGGATAATTTTTCACATTTTTTCCAAAGATAAGTTTGAAAATTTCCATTTTTCTAAAAGTAATTCGTCCAAATTCCATGGAATACAATTACTTTACTCTAAAAATAAGGAAAAATATTTCTAGAAACTAAAAATCCTTAAAATTTTGCATATTTTTACAAATATATCACAAAAAATGTTATAGATATCATTTTAATAATTACTAAGATTCATCAAGGTTTATAAGCTTTAAAATAAGTATGGATGTTAAAAATTTTCCCTATGAAGAGAATTAATATGTGGTGGAATAAATGGCTCTCAGCACGAAGAAGGATAAACTTGATTTGAGTTTCTTACCACTCGCTAACATTTATCCCTAAAGGAATCCTTGAGAACATATGGTCGGTAAGTTTCAAACTCTTGTGCATTGGTAAATGGGAAAGAGATGGCATTCCATTTGTAAAATGGCAAGTAATATCTAAACCAAAGGATATAGAGGGCGAGGGTTTGAAAAACATTCATTAGTTTGGAAAGGAATTGGCTTCCAAATGATTGTAGATATTGATCTTAAAGGTGGGGATATAGAATGAAGTCATTAAAAAAAAACAAATCAAACCTTGTCCTATTGTAAAGTGGATTAAAAAACCCAAACAAGTACATTCATGATGCCTCTATTATAAGTAAAACAATAGTATCATCCTTCACTTGAGTGGAAATTCAATTATTTTGGAGAGTAGGTAATACTGAAAATGTCAAGGTTGGTTTTGATCCTTAGGTGGGTTGTGGAAATGCACATAGGTTTCCTTAAAACATATTTGTGTCCCTCTCTAAGACGGAAATCTACACCTTACCCCAAGCAACATAGTCAAAACTCACCAAACTATGGCAATGGGGATGGAAAAATATAAAGTTTTTAGAAATGACAAGATTGGAGAGAGATTTTTGGGAGGCTTATATCGACCAACTAAAGGCAAGGTAAGGATCAAAGAGGATCTGTTGATGCTTAGGTATGGTCTAAGACTTCTACTCGATTGTTAATAACATGTTCATTTCTTGTATGGTTTGGGTTTATATGGATTTGTTGATTGGGTTAAATTGCTTCAAAGACTATAAGCTTAAAAAGGAGCTCAAGGTATATTAGGATTTTCCCTTGTCTCATGAGGGTAATGAGAAATGAAATGATATTTGAGGAAATGTATATTTCCCCTTTCTAAAGTTCATCACAAACCATAACAACATCTAAAAACATTGAATCATTTTTCCAAAAGGCAACCATCTCATGAGATAATTGGAAAGACGAGAGTGTTGGATAGTTTAATGATGCTAGTCAAGGCATTCCTTCCATGTGTTGGGTTAGTGGTATCCTTTTCATTTAATTGATGCACATCTTCTAAAGTTCAAAGTGATATTAAGTGGAGATATAAACAACTAGCTGGGAGAGTGTTAATGACACTCGTAGAAAATGAAGGAGTGACAAGGACATAGATATTTGGAGATTTTTTTACAATTATAATTTGGATGAAGGAGCAATACGATTGTGTAATCTAGTCGTGAGACAGGTCTGACTATGAAAAAATATTGGTAGAAACCAAAACTTGGGAGACATACGAAAACAAAGTAGTGACAAAATGAAAGCCTCATCACAATGCTTGGGTTAAAAAGGGGAATTAAAACCTCTTAGTGTTTTATGAATTGAAAGTTATTTTCAAATTTTTAAATATTGTTTAAACGAAATATTTTTTACATATCTTAAGATCACATTTATTTTCAAATTTTAAAACATTTATTTTCAAAATTTAAAACAAATGGTTTTTTAAGTGTAATATGCAATTTCCTTTTTATTATAATAGAAATTATGATTTTTTAAAATATTCAATATTGCATTCAATATACCCTGCTAAATGTCAACGAAAACAAAAAACTATATTAATTGAAATAATGAATTAACAAAGTAGTAGCCTACATCTCATAATAATTTGTGATGACGACGATGGCGGTTAGCGTCCTTTAAGACCAACTCTAGTCTCTCGAACCTCAAGAATATTACTTTTCCTATTGTAACCTTTTCAATATTATAGAAAACAAGACTTAGAGTATGCTCAAATTGTCAATAGTTAAGAATGGAATTCATTACAAATGGGTCTTCCTATCAAAGTATAATGGAGTTCATTTGATTGACAAGTATAAGATGATATTGGAACATAATATTTATGCACACTAGGAAGGGGTGCATTTTGAATAAATATTTCTCCTAACAATAAAAATCATCAAAATCAAAATGATGTTGGCCTTAGCAACACTATTTAGTATGAGCTTTCATCAAATGAATGTGATCAAGATATAATGAATTCATAAATACATATACAGTGGAGAATGTCTACATGACTTACGAGAAAGGATTTGAGGAGGTAAGTTAGGGGATTTTTATTTCAAATTAAAAAGAGAATTGTATGGCTTGAAGTAAGAACTAAGGGAATGGTGATCGATGAGCATATGAGAGTTAGTGGTTTCGAGAGGAGTTCATTGGATCCAAATATGTACATAGAACAAGTGGTACCAACATCATAATTATTATTTTCATTTATGTAGATGTTATCATAATCATAACGAGTGGTGAAGGAGCAATTTCTAAAGTAAAACAAGACTTGGGAGAAAAAAATTGAGATGACAAAATTGGGGCTTTTGCACAACCATATTAGTTTGGAGGTATGGTATAATGGTTGAAAAATCATTATTTCTTCATAAAAGTATGTAAAATAATTGCTTAATGAATATACTATTATTAATTGAGATGACAAAATTGGGGCTTTTGCACAACCATATTAGTTTGGAGGTATGGTATAATGGTTGAAACATCATTATTTCTTCATAAAAGTATGTAAAATAATTGCTTAATGAATATACTATTATTAATTGCAAACCATTGACCACACCATTAGAGACTAGGTTGAGGCTAGTCACAATGGAGAATCCAAGGACACATGACTAAGGCCTTAGCAACCTATGGTGGTAGTCTGGGACCCCCCTCTTAGCGACCTATGTAGGATAGGTAGGTGACCTTGAACTTAGTAGATGACATCTCATCACTGGCTGTTGTCTGAGGGTTTTCCCTTATGCTCAACAACAAGAAATCTATTCACACGTAGGGCTTCATGTCGTGTTTTGGATTCCATTAGAGCCTATTGGTGGTTTCCTCGTCTCTGTCTGTAGTTTTCATCATTGTTTGCTATTCAGAGGGTTTATTTCGCATGCTATGTGCATATGGTATGTGCAACTCGCGAGAGACGCACATGGTTACTAGTTCGTGTACATCTTGTTTGTACGAGTTCTTCCAAATTATCCAGCCTTGGTGTGTACCTCGTGTTGCTTGGTGGTGGATGCCCTAACTCCCTCCTTCTAGTGGATTCCATTCCGTCGTCTTCAGATCATTTATTCTAGAATTGGGATCTAGAGTCATTTGAGTGCCTTGAGACTTGTAGTCATCAGTGGCAAGTTCTCTCACCATCGACAGACTTGGGAATACATCAATATCTCCTAATCGATGGATTCTTCAATTGTTCGACCTCAACACCTCTATTCACACTTGTTGAATGCACTCAATACCTTGACACCCATTTTCATCATCCGAAGGATGTCTTGCGTATGTTAATGGTATCATCAATGACTCGTAATCAAACGATGTTTCATCATGTTCGACCTCAACACCTTCATTCACATGATGGGACATGTACCATCGATAGTTTGTGTAGAAGACCTCAGAGTATGGTGGCATTTCATATATGCTACTACCTTGATTGCAACAGTTCTTATGGGATTTTAATTCTCATACCATAGCAATGTACCTTGTTATGTACCAGATGTCTTCATTCAGTATGAAGACCATACTTGACTGTATATTGTACGTGGATGTGACCACTTATGACATATGTTTATTATGCATGTCCATTATCATTGTACTTATATGTATCAAGGACTGCTATATATACTCTAGATCTGCAGTCGCATGTAGAGAGTTCTCATTGTATATTGCTGATGAGTGGCCCAGTTCTTCCACCTGGATCTTCACTTCTCCACTCCTGGGAATATTATAATGTATTTTGGCCATTATGTACCCCTCTGACCTCACACATTAGGGGGCATCTGTTATAGCATGATTTGCCACACCTCATGCATCATGCCTTGATGGCATTCCCTTGTCCCTATGCAGACTCACTATACCCCATTTACTCACTATAGCCCTGATGCTCCAGTATAACCCTTTAAGAAACATTTTTAAGACATATGTGGGTCACCAATTATACAACTCACGTATTCGCAACTTGCACCATTGTCACCCTCGTACATAAGGTTTTATGCTCAAAAACAAAAAAAAATATTTGGAGTTTTCCCCATCAAGTAGCGAATGCCTTGATCCTTAGCCTTCCATATACCGGTAACCTCTTTGATTTGACCCTCCATTTCCCATTGGAGAGATATATATTGAGCCTTTGAGAAGCATTAGAGGAGGAGAAACTTGGAGAGTAAAGAGACTATAGAAAAATTGTGTCCCATTGTTATATGCTTGAGTCTGCATCCCTTTGTCCTTCTTGATAGAGCCATTTGTGCTCATCTCCCAAGCTTGCCATTGTCTTTGTGAGCTATCCTTATTATGGAGGATTGAAGTGGTGGAGGCCCAGGTGGAGGGACTCGGGTTCTTGGTTCAAAGGAGGTGCCGATAGAGGTTGTCACATTGTATCTATGTTTTATATTAATAGAAATATCCATTTTTTGTCGAAATTTCATGCATAATATTTGTATCCATGGGTCTAATTGCTTTATACATGTTTAAATGGAGTATGCTAGATTGAATGCTAACACTTAGTATATTATGCTTGTATATCTATTTGTTGTTGAGGGAAAATTGTAGGGACAAGCTTTTGATCGAGAGCTCAACGGTAGTCGTCTTCGAACATCTGGCTTAGATACAGTTCTTATCCCTTAGTGGTTAATTTCTTTAATTTATCTAGCACGCTTGAGAATGGATTTGATTTCTGGTGTCATACTGTCTGTTGTGGTCCACCCCAAACCATAGGAATTTTTTCTTTGTAACACGTGACCTTCACTAACTACCCTATGCAATTGTCTTAATTCAACTTTCTTCTAATATGCTTATGAACAAATTAAAAATCATTTAGTTAATGAATTTGCAAATGGTTTCAACTTTCCTTAAAAAGACATGGTTGAGATCACTTGCAAATGGTTAATTTTGCTTTCAACTATTTTAAATTTGGGAAAAAATCGATGGAAAATATTTGTTTATAAGCTAAGTATGATTATATTACTTCGTAAAATAATTGTACATATCAAAATGTGGTCTTGCTATGTTAATAGAGAAACCTTGTCATTAAACATTCTTGATTTGCCTATGTCATTGGGAAACCTTGCCATTAATCATTCCATAATTGTACATATCAAAATGTGGCGCACCTATGTCATTAAAGAAACCTTGTCATTAATCATTCATAGTCTAGCACGACTACATATACGTCGTAGCTTACAGAGGGTTTGTAGTATTCTTGGCAAAATATGACACTTCTTCTTAAGAGGAAATGTTGGTGCATTGGTTTGTGGTATTCTTGTCATGACTAAGGTTGTAAGTTCCATCCCCCACTCGGAGAATAGGGTAGCGCCTGGTGTCACATATACATCGTAACCTACAAATGGTTTGTATTATTCTCACCAATATCTAGCACTTCTTAAGAAGAAGTGTTGGTGCCATTCCCTTACTCAGATAGGGTAGCACTTGGTGTCACATATACATCGTAACTTGCAAATGCTTTGTATTACTCTTATTAATATCTAGCACTTCTTAAGAAGAAGTGTTGGTGCCATTCCCTTACTCGAAGAATAGAGTAGCACTTGGTATCACATATACATCATAACTTAAAGATAGTTTGTGGTACTCTATATCTCAAATGACTTCAAAAGCTTTTGACAATTTTATTGTACTCTAGTCATAATTAGGGTCGTAAGTTCCATTCTACCTTAACAATAATATCTATACTATTACAAAAGCTTATGTTGACTCTACTTAATATTAAACGCTAGTTTAGTAATGGGTGGAGTTGGCTAATCTCTAGACCATTTGTTGAAAATGAGTTTTTCAGTGTTAAAATTGCAATTTTTATTGCAGAAATGGACTCAGATATTTGATTACCCTTGGGGCACCTAGATTATGCAATTCCAATCACTGAAAACTACCCTTTGAACAATTTCGACCGGATTTGGCCAAAAAACTTGCAGAATTTTAGGTGCAAATGGTCTAAAGTTTAGCTTACTACGTAGTGGATTGGGTTGCTTGGTTATTAATAAAAATAAAAAAATAATGATGGTGATAGCATCTTTTCCAAAAATTATGATGTAAAGTTGAGTAGAGGAAAGAAAACAAAGCCACAGAGTTAAAGTGAGATTCCAGGCGTATGGACGAGAAAAGTTATACAAGCAAATGAAATATAATAATAATCCTTACAATACCAAAGATTTTGTTGGTCGGGTGCTGATTCCTGGCCATTCATTACCTCTGAAGACTCGAACTCGGGACCTTAAAGGGGACGTTAATTAAATAGCCCACCTTGAAAACCGGCTTTCACCTGTCACTACTGGGAACGCACTGGTTACAGCCAGCGAAATGATAGCACTCGGCGCGCTCACCTGTGATTCTGCTCCGCCCGAGATTCCCAAAAAGGTAAAGGAGAAAAGCTGATCCCATCAAAGTTTTCGTCACGAAATCGGCAGCCGGTGGACTTACTGGAATTTCTACAATAGAGATTCCGAACGGAATCTCCGAGTAGATAAAAAACAACTAAAACGCGCAGCTTTTCAGGCGGGTTTTTTAAAAAACCGATCAATTTTTTTGTAAAATTGTAATTTTCATAATTTAACAATTTTTGCAATTGTATTTGACTGATCTAAACAAAATCCACGATTTAAACAAAATCCACGATTTTAAAACTACCCAGATGGTTGAAATTGTGATTTAAACACCAAAAATTAAGAATAAGATAAAAATTCGTCAACCGGATTTAGGGGCGGTTTGGTTAGCAATTTTTGCAGTTGTATTTGACTGATCTAAACAAAATCCATAATTCTAAAACTAACCAAATAGTTGAAATTGTGATTTAAACATTAGAAATTAAAATTTAGATAAAAATTAGTCAGCCGGATTCAGGTGGATTGGGGGCGTTTTGGTTAGAGTTTATAGGATAAAAAGCAACGGAGCAATATAAAAGCTAACCAACACTCCCCAACCCGCAGGAATCCGGGACGAATTTTTATCTAAATCCTAACTTTTAGTGTTTAAATCACAATTTCAGCCATTTGGGTAGTTTAAGATGTTTAGAACAGTCAAAGACAATTGCAAAATTGTGAAAATTACAAGAAAAATTTGATCCATTTTTGTCAAAAATCCGTCCAAAAATTGCAAAATTGTGAAAATTAAAAAAAAATAAAAAAATCCATGATTCTAAAACTATCTAGATTGTTGAAATTGTGATTTAAACACTAAAAATGAAGATTTAGATAAAAATTCGTGAGCCGGATTCCGACGCGTTGAGGGCGGTATATTAGCGTTTATACTGATCCTTCACGAACGGACATTGACAGAAGCTGTGCATACAAATTTAAGGAGGGATGAATACAATGGTACAATTTTAGGGAGGGAACACCGGAAACTGGCTGAATTTTTATCTAAAACTTCATTTTTAATGTTTAAATCACAATTTCAACAATTTAGGTAGTTTTAGAATCATGCATTTTGTTTTTGTTTTTTTTTCACAATTTTGCAATGGTACTAGATTGTTCGAAACATCTTAAACTACCCAAATGGCTGAAATTGTGATTTAAACACTAAAAATTAAGATTTAGATAAAAATTCGTGAGCCGGTTTCCGACGGGTTGGGGACGGTATATTAGCGTTTATACTGCTCCTTCACGAATGGACACTGACAGAGGTTGTGCATACAATTTTAAGGCGAACAATACATGACATGCAGTGGAGCAATTAATGCGACGGCGGTCGCACTGTCCGCCGTCGGATCGCTCTTTGGAACGGATCCGACGGCGGACAGTGCGACCGTCGTCGCATTAATTGCTCCACTGCATGTTATGTATTGCTCGCCCAATTTTAAGGAGGGGTGAATGAATCTCCTCAGACTGCAGCAGAGTACAGAGTATAGAGTGGACTATACAGTACGGTGTATTAATTGAATTAGTGAGAAAGTAAATAGGGCTTGTCCTCTGGGATGGAATTTGACGGGTAAATGCCCGTCATGGGTCAATTTACCCGTCAAATACAGCTAAGATTTTAGGGAGGCCGTCAAAATCTGGCTTAGAATACATAAAACGTGTCAGATTTTTTATTGTTATTGGCAATTTTGACAGGTGTCCGCCATTTGAAATTCCAACCCCATTTTCCATTATTAACTCCATTAATCGGGATTTGCTCCGCCGCTTTTCAAGAGCTTCTCTTAGGCTCCGCACATGGAGTGGAGTGGAAAGGGGCGTTGTTGTAGCCACTGTCATGCAGGCTAAAACTTTTCTCTTGCGCATATGAAAAGAGATAGCCTCCGCACAAGAGACTGAAAAGCGCGCTTCGAGCACTCTCTTTGTAATGATGACCGCTCCGTCTCAAAACTGAGTGCCTCGGTCTATCCCGATCCATCCCATACTCTGACAATTTTTATTGATTTGACTCCTGCACGGTATACAGGTTGATCACAGGCCGTTAAATTTCATTGTGTTCTAGTTCAAATTAAAATTTTAATTAATGGTTTAACAATCGTACACGAAGCTCAGCTTCATCCTTCATAGCCATGTGCGCAAAACCCTGAATAAATCCTTCATTACGTCATCAGAGTCTGGGCTAAAGCCCGCCCTTCTTTGCTGAAGCACTCTGTTGGGTTGGATACGTCCAATCAAATTTAAAATCTGTAGCTGGGTTGGATACGTCCAATCAAATTTAAATTTGAAATTTATATAATGTGGAGCAGTTTTATTAGATAATCACTCTCTCAAAAATTGACGGTCCTTTAAAAATCAGACGGTCCTTTTTTGTCAGAAAGCTTTACCTGGGTTAGTGTTGCACTGCACTTTGGAGCGAAGCAGGGATCAAATTTGAAGGGCAGGGTCCCATTTCATTTTGAAGGGCTGTGAGAAATTGAACCCTTCAATGTTGACATGTAAAAATAATTGATTCTTTTCATTTGAAAAGGTAAGTACAACAAAATTTCATTATTTATTAAAAGTTTTGTATAGAAAAAAATGACAATTTAAGAAGAAATCACAAGTGATTCAACATTTATATGGAATTAGTGAGGTAAACCATGTACATGATGATTTATCAAGTCCAAATTCTTTTTATGGAGGATTACTCAAGAGTTAGTATAGAGGAAGAGAGACTAGAATAAAGGTTGAGAACGAATAACATGTAACCGTGATGGAAGATGATATTGGGACAAAGATCATTTAGAAAGAGATTGGTGCACTTGTTTTGTTAATGTGAACATAGTGATAACCGTTAGGAGTATTGGTTTCTTGTATTGCATTGTTCTTTGGCCTATTTATTTTGTGAAGGGAAATGTTTGTTAATAACTACTCACTACCTTATCTGAATGCATAATATGAAATTGGGGATGAAAATAGCCTCAGGGGTTACTAAAGCTTATTTGTGTCTAGAATTGTTTTGAGAAGATCTATACTACTAGAAGTGCTACGTTACAAGGCCAAAAGAAATCAGGCATGGGATTCCTAACATTAATAACAAAAACTAAAAAGATGATTTTTGTCCAGTGCCAAAGTATCCACCTAAAACCTAAAACTAGTGTACTTCTAACATTGTACATACCTAGGAGAATTAAAGTTGTTGATACTTGTTGTGACCACTTGATGATTACCATAACCAATGGTTTAAAGAAACAACATAAAATTAAAAAAAATAGAAGAATAACTTTTGCATGACATTTTAGCTTACATGTTTTGAAATGAACTTTTCTACATGCTATTAAAATCATTGGATTATTATCTTTCAAATTAAAAACATAAGTTTTTTCCAATCCACGTTTCCATTAACAGCAAAAAAAAGTTACAAATACCATCACAAAGCTAATTGATATGTTTTTCCATATGGACCTAAAGCTAATTGATATGTTTTTCAATATGGACCTAGTTCACGAGTAACTAGCCATTCAATTTCAAACTCCAACTAATCCCTAAGCATCGTCTTCACCATAATAAACCTAAGTATTAGAACACTTGAAAATTTATCCTTCAAACTTTAGTCTTGAGTCTACTAACATCTAGATGTCAAATGAGAGGGATTGATACGGATTCCCATTTCTGTTTCCAAAACTCAGTGCATATAATTATTATTCAAACACATTTAAAAAGTATCCTTCAAACTTTAATGTGGATCTTACTAGTATCTAAATATCACACAAAATAAGTTTGAGACGGCTTTCACAATTATCTTTCCAAAATTCCATCTTATATTTATGTGAAAATGTTAGACAAAAAACAAGGACTATTATATATTGTAATCTCTTTGTGAACCTTACATGATTCAAAAATGTCATTTTGACAAAAAAACATATTTACAATCTCTTCTCTTAAATTGTGTGTTGATAGGTTTGAGGAGTGTTATCTAACGTAACTATAGACTCCATTTGATATGTCAACATTACAAACTTTTATCAAGGTTCATCATCAGTACAATGAGTCGAGTTGAATAACTGATAAATATTTATTAATATATCTTTAAGAACACATTTCAAGAGAAAACTAGGAAATTGATAATGTTGACTATATAACTAAGACCAAATCCAAACCCTAAAAATGTTAAGCTAGATAACAAGGAATTCTAAGTTGTGATTAAAACAAACACCATGAATTGCTACAAAGATTCTAAACTTATTATAGAATAAAAAACTAAATTAAATTATTAATATTAAATATTTTTCTGAATGAATAAATTGCCTTAACCTATTTTTTATAAACTATGAAACAAAATGTAATATCTAACTCTAACCTAGAAATACTACAATCTTTTATATAAAAGAATAATTAAGAGAATGTTTTAATAATTAGTGAGTTATTGGCCATAACCTAGGAAATATTTAATGTAAAAAAACAACCAAAATTAACATATCTCATTTACTCTAGTATAACCTAAAAGGCATAATTCTAATAAAAATTAAAACTTTAACTTTAAGATCTACAAATTAATATTTTATTGCTTTTTATAATAAAACTTAACATGGATTTCATTAAAGAACACTACAATAATTGAAGAGGAGCATCTTTTTTAACAATGTAAATCAGGTCAATTATGGGAAAAAAACGTTTTCGTTTTAGTAATTCATCTCTTTGATTATTTTCAAATTCAAAGTTAAACTTTTTTTAAATTTTTTTCCTATTATAATTTATACTTAATGGTCTATTTCGAATGTACACAAACTTATTGGAAATTGGAAACGTAAATAAAATCATTTCGAAGCAATAAGTGCGTACCCCAAATGAATAATGATTGAGACTAGTCAAAATAGTAAGAGGGAGATATACCCCTCTAGGTGAAATGAACCATGAAAAACATGTTATCTTACCTATGTAATAGAAAAATCTCCTCTCCCTATATATTGCTTTCGGTGCCTATAGTTCCTATAATGTAATGAAATTGAGTTGGAATGCTCGTAGTGCCTATAATTGTTCAGTCTATCTATTCATGAACAAATCTATCTATCCATGCCATAAGAAAGAGTAGGTGAGTGGGTAGACTGTAGTAAGGGAAGGAGCACAAATAAAGAACCAAAGTCAATACAAATTGAAATGGTTTACATCCAATGAATACATTGCACATTCTTATCCATGTGTCCTTCCTAATGTAGTGTTTATCCTCATAAAAATAAATACCTTCTATACCCTTAATTATATAAATATCCTAGAAATTGGAAATAAAATAGAAAAATCATTTCCAAGTCTCTCCAATATTGACATTTTATCCTAGCTAATTTGCGGAAACACTTCAAATTCTCCAACAAATATCAAGTATTTTAAACTTTTAATTTTAATTTTGTTTTGTTCTATTATGGTTTATGGTTTTCGAATGCACACAAAATAATTGTAAATCAGAAATAAAAAAGAAAATAATTGCCACCACCTAAATGTTTTAGGAGCAACAACTATTTATTCAACCTCCTAGAGCCCACAAGAGATGATTATATTACACACTTGATTATTGTGTGGAAACCTATAATTCACATCTCTATGGCCCTCACATGATTCACATTGGCAACCATTGGGGCATCTTCTTCTATTCATGTCATGGAGAAAGATCTCATACAAATATGGAGACATGCGCGTGGATACACCGTTATCATTGTTTTATCTAATGCAAGTCCATACATATATAAAGAAGTGTCTACTCTCCTAGTCCCTGGAGCATATAGTTTATTGAACATAGATAAGGGACAACTCTGTCGGGTCAGTGAAAAAGTCGGTCGTTAGGTCGTTGATAAAATAAGGCATTGGAATTTGGAAGGACTTTTTAATGGAGGACTGATTGCACTCGATGGTGGCGCTATTGGTCAAGTGCTATTGGGCCTACCTAAAAGAAAAACCCCATAATATAACACCTAATGCTTTTAGGCAGCGACCTTGTTTATCAACCCTAAATTCAACAGCTATGAATCATGTCCTCCCCCAATGCTCAATTCGAAGTGATCAAACAAAATCCTCAATTTTAGGTCGATTATGGATAGTCCCTCCAATCTATATTGATTTTATCATCCCTATCGAAAAGGTTAAGTATTTATTAGTCCACTACAAGGAATAACTTACAATTCTCCAACAAATATCACTACAAGTTGGGTGTCTAGTGTCTGCCAAAGTCAACAAGGAAGGCGAATCATAAACACATGTTTGGGAGGTTTGCGATAGTGAGGCTGTTGAAACCATGTTCTTTTCTAGCTCAGTGCACTCTAAGTCCCTCATTCATGAACGTCCATCGAGGATTCCCTTGTTTAGATATATTGGTAGACAATTGTTTCTTCTTGTTGCCATTATTAGAAGGCTGACAGGAAAACAGAGGGGTAGGAGTCTACAACATTTACAGTGTCGGTTGTTAAATATTTTATCCTTTCAACCTTTGGATTTCATTAAGGAAATTGGAATAATTCAAGCATTTGTATTCAATTGTTTTTCTTTCTTTCAACCTAATGTTTACAATTCACGACAGATAAAGAGCATTGACATATTTGGAACTCAAATACCAATCTCTTTCTGCTTGCTCCTCTTCCCAAATGAAGTTGTGGTCCTCGCCTATGAAAAGTATACATTATTTTGGTTCTAATTTCACTTATATACTCAGTTTTTTAAGTTTAGATCTATTGAGTATTCGAGACTTAGTCTCGAGGATGTGCGGTTGCATAATACATTACAAATTTGAAACAACATTTTGGATGGAGAAGTCGCATAATACATTACAAATTTCAAACAACATTTTGGATGGAGAAGTTTTAAACCCTTATATTTATAACATGAGAAGGAATTCCAACAAGCAACACATTTAACATTTCCCCATATATAAAATGTTACACAAGTACAAAATGTTGTACATACCTGTAAATTCACGACAACCAAGTCGACATCTTAGCTCTGCAAAATATTCTGGAGGAAATAAAAATTAGGGAGACACTGAAACATGGAATTGGAGAGTTGAGAGTCTGAGTTTCGACCTCTGACTGTTCTATACTTGTAAACCCAGGATAATGTTTTTTTCTCCCAGAGACTTCTCCAATCTATTTTAGTTCAGGGAAGCTCAATCCATCCTACCCAACGTTCTACCTTTGCTTATTTTTCTCCTATATGTGACATAGGTGGAACCTTGAAGTTGTGCACCACAAAAGAAATGAGGAATTAGAATGCGCAGTTGTTTCCTTCTACAAAAAAGACGATTGAAAGCAACACCATCTCAATTCCCCAATATTTCGACGCTCCTAAGATGGTTTACCTTTCTCGAGTTAGGCAAATGCATGTTTATGTATTTCACATGATCACAAAAAAAATCATTTTATAATTGTTTCTACATAACATAGATATATTTGTACAGGTGAGGTAAAATTGGGTTTTGTTTTTGCGAGGTGTCCGGAGACTTTTAGAGGTAATTCTTTGTTTCGAGGGCGCTCAAGGTGCAGATCAAAGAGATCATGGGAGGAAAAGGAAGAAGAAGAAGAGGACTCAAGTAAAAAGGTGAGGCGAGTGAGGAGGGGAGACGTAATAGCGATATTTGTAGGAGCATCCCATTAGGGGTATAATGATGGCAACAAGCCTCTCCAAATCGTATCCATTACCGACGCATGCATCTAGCCCTCATAATCAGCTCGGGTGGAGGAGTTACTGTGTAAGCATCTCGACAAATTAAGTAATGATAATCTCAAGTTGGGTACATGATGAATTGTTTCGTTTCTTTTAGAGATTACTATATGCATATTATACAAACCTTCTCTCTGGTTGGCAGTCCGTTCAAGTCTCCTTTGTCTTTGCTCCCTAACCCTCTTCTTCCAATGAGATGGGAAGTCTAAGCAGCCTAGGTGGACCATGCGAGACTGGGAGTGTTGATTCAAATGATTCTGACCCCAGTAAATGAATGGAAATTGGAATAAATCTTGGAATACTGGACTAACTAGTATAGGATATGATTCATGAACACAAACAAAAGGTGACGTGCTGCTAGCCTGCTACCAAAGATTTGTCATCCTAGTCGTGTGGTGGTCATAGAAATGTTTGGCACTAGGTGAAACCCTAGTCTGTCAACTTAGAGACCCATTAGACTAGGTTAGGTTCGAATCCTACAAAGACTGCTCAATGCATTGTAAATTACAACTTGTAATTTGTAACCCAAAAAACAACACCATTAGGTTTTTCCTTATGAATCCTTCACAATGGAGGGATGTCAAATCAATTCACCATCCATAGATATGACTCATATGATAATTTAATTTGACATCATATACTCAAATACTCAAGTGACTTGTAAGTTGTGAGATCACATGACTTGGTGAACAAGAATATGCAAGATGGAAAACCAAGTTGGCAGGTTGGAATTCTCTCAGACCAAGATTTAATGAAGTTGGTGAATCGGTAATGCATGCCAATGCCATTAAATGCTTTAAAAGTGAACATCGAATACGGAGACAGAGTCCCAACTCATCGAGTTGAACTTGGCACTGGCAACACAGTGGCCCACTATGGTCCATGCCCATTGGGACCGAGATCCTTATCCATGATCCGACTATATGAGGGAACTTGGGCAGACTCTTAGTCCAGACTCTTCCACAATTCACTGAATCATTGATAACCTGGAAGGGAAAATTTTGTAGCTGCCCTTCTGTTGAAAATTTACCAAGGCTTACTCAATTTCATTATTGACGGGCTGGAAATTAAACCAAATTTTTTTTGCATGGTAAATTTTTTTTTGGCTTTCTATGAAGGGTAAAATGGCCTTTGAAGGGCTCTGAAGGCTTCAAATTTGAAGCCTGGAGCGAAGGCTCATGATGAGGCCTCAAGCGCGCTCGGAGCACGCACTTTCTGCATCATGTGCGGAGGCTATCTGCGCAGGCACGCAATATGAGTAGACGCTGTGTGATTGATCCTTGAGAGGCATTCTCGTTGTGCGTCTCATCGTTCAGTAGATGATGCGGTGACGAAAGCCGAAGGAGGATTCCAGCAGTGTGTGGACAGACTCATGAAGAAAAGAAGAAGAAAATGAGAGCCTAAGCATCTCAGTGTTTGAGAATTACTTGCATTTCAATAACTTAGCAGCAGTTCCTCTGGAGCTGGAGCTAGAATTGGCATTTGCCGAGCGAAGGTTTGATGAATTATCCGGGGAAGCTCCCGCGCCCTCGTCCTCGTCCCGGCGTCGCTGCAATGAGACGAACCAGTAGCACGACTATGCTAGATTCCACTCTCAACGTGGACCAGAATGAGAAATACAAGCAGCCACCGGAAGACAGCTGCGCTTCTCATAAAGCAGCGACGGTGACGAGCCATGTTTATGTTTTTCCTGAGGTTGCGCATTTTCTCCAAGCATGCTTTCTGTGCAAACATGGTCTCGGCCCCGGTACGAACATTTACATGTATACGTACCCTTCTTCACTCTTCCTCTTAATGAACCAACCACTCTGTTTAGATCGGCCGGTGAAGTTAGTTAGTATTTTGTATTCCGATCGTTTTTTTGCAGGGGTGACGCTGCGTTCTGCAGCGTGAAATGCTGCCATGAGCAGATGCTGATAGACGAATGGAAAGAAAAATGCTCTGCATAGCTGAGAAAGATGAAGGAATCATTGGCTCGAGCTAACCAGCGTCAGAGTTCTGCTACTAGTCAAAACGTCCAGGCCAGGGTAGTGGCCGCAGGCTAACCAGATCTTAATATTCACAAGCATAGATCTATTCTTAAATAGATCTACCCAGGCCGAAGGGATTAATTCTACAACTGCACACTCCTTTTTGAATGGAAATGTTGAGCAATATAGATCTATTCTTAAATATATCTATCCAGGACGAAGGAATCAAATCTAGAACTGCAAACTCCTTTTTGAAGTTGTGAAGTGATCAAATCTAGAATTATAAACTTCTTTGTCAATGCCGAAGGAATCAAATCTAGAACTGCAAACTCCTTTTTGAAGATGTGAAGTGATCAAATCTAGAATTATAAACTTGTTTGTCTTTTAGGAAACATGAAATATGAAGTGAATGTTTATGATTTTAATTTGTAGTTTTATATGTCTTTAAAAATATATTTAAAATAAATATGTTATTTTTTGACATTTTATTATTTTTTATAAAATATATTTGTTTAGTTTTAGGATGAACACAAAAAAATTTACACATCTCTCTTTATTAACTATATACTCAACTGTAATATAACTACATACTAAATTGTAATATGTGTTTTTTCAGCTCAATTACAAATTTGCCTAGTTCCAGAGCATAAAAAAACTTGCACATCTCCCTCTACTAGAATGTAGAGGGAGATGGTTGTTAATATATTATCTAGAGCATAAAAGAATTAGATAAAACTGTTGGAAATATTAATCACTCGCAGATCCGTACCTAACTCTCAGCCGACTCTGTCAAAGTCTATGTCAGTCAAGATCTTGTTGGTCAGTCTGACAAGAGGGAAGAGTCCACGATTCGGCAATGCAATCTAGTCGAATTTATATCACACTCTAAGTACGCAAGTGAAGTTTTAAAAAGGTTTAACATGTCTAATTGCAAGAAAACCCCAACACCAATAATAACAGGTTTAAAATTGAGCAAGGATGATGAAGGATTGACTGTCGAACCTACGATGTTCAAAAGGCTTGTAAGCAACCTTATGTATTTGACAGCGACAATGACAAGACCAGACATTATGTATGGAGTAAGTCTGAACTCAGGGTTCATGGAGTCACCAAAAGACTCACATTGGCAAGCAGGTAAAAGAATTCCGAGGTATGTAAGTGGAACAAAAGACCTTGGTATTATGTATTCAACCTTAGAAAATTTTAAACTCATTGGTTACATTGACACTGACAATGGAGGCAGCATAGATGACAGGAAGAGCACATTTGGGTACACATTTAATTTTGGTATAGGTGTTGTTTCATGGACTTCAAAGAAACAACCCATAGTAACTCTGTCTTCATCTGAAGCAGAGTATGTTGTAGCGACAAGTGTTGCATGTCAAGTTGTCTGGATGAGGAGAGTATTAAAAGACTTGTCACAGAACCATCAAGAACCGACAACCGTATTTTGCGACAACAATTCAACCATAACATTATCAAAGAATCATGTGTTTCACAAGAGAACCAAACACATTGACACAAGGTTTCATTTCATAAGAGAGTTGGTGAACAACAAAGAAATTTGTTTGGAATTTTGCAGGTCTCAAGATCAACTTGCATACATCTTTATAAAACCATCGGCAAAGGATATTTCCAGTATCTACGTAGTTATCTTGGAATGACAAGTTCTCCACATTGAACTCTGTCATAAACATAGCATGTCTAAGCTTTGAAACATTTTGTAATATTTTTTTAATTACGATCTGCTCATAATTAAGGGGGAGTGTCGAAAATATTAATCACTCGCAAATCCGTACCTGACTCGCAGCCGACTCTGTCAGAGTCTGTATCAGTCAAGATCTTGTCGGTCAGTCTGACAAGAGGGAAGAGTCCATGATTCGGCAATGTAATCTAGTCGAATTTATTTGTGAAGCTAATTTGTTAGGTAGATAGTTATTACAGTTTTTATGGAGAGTCAATGGACTCATGTAGAAGCAATTTTCAAGTTGCCTATAAATAGAAGAAGGAAATTGTAAATCAAGTTAAACAGTAGAGAGAATTCCGGGTGAGAAAGAGAAAACTCTGAGCACAGAGTGAAGTTGAAGCTCAAGCTTCTGTGTATGTGATTCAGTCGAAGAGCAGAAGCTCTGTAAAAGGATCAGTCGATGAGCCGACAAGTCTGGACAGACAAGTTTGTAATATCTTTATTATTTCTGCATAGTTATATGTATATGAAATACTTTATGGTTGAATGGATGTTTATTTGGCTGCACAATATTTCCAGATTTACCTATGTAAATGTTGTTTACATTTACCACTTAAGTGAAAGATCAAAGAACGATAAATTTCTCACCGGGTGAAAGTTCTAGGTTTTACGACACATTGGTCGACTCAAGTCTTCCTACATATTTGGGTATATCTTTTTATAAGTTCTTTGAAATTGTTAATGTGTCTATTTCACTTCATCTTACTCACAGGTGAAAAGCATTTGTAATTTCTTAAGTCTCTTAGACTAAGAAAAATACTCTGTAGATTTCGACCAATGTGAACGGACAAGGTCGCTTAAGATGTCAGCCGGCTTGAGAAGTCGAAGAGGTCAGGCTGCTTGAGAGGTCAAAGTCAGCCGACTTCGAAGCGACAAATGGTCGAGGTAAAATCAGTCGGTAGAATCGACAAGCAAGTCGAAGTAAATCATTCAAATCAAAAGGATGACCAAAGTTGATAGACTTGTCTAGTCCGGAGATAAACAAGTTTCACCCGACAAGTGAAAAAAAAGAAAAAGAGGTAGGCGTGAAAATATTTAATTTTAATATTAACTGAGCCGTAAACTCAAGTTTAGTCGGCTTGGTTTTGGCTAACATGGTTGTTAATATATTATCATGCAATTAGCACTATAAATCCAAATGATATCTGAGTATCAAATATGATATTGTTGTTTTGATAATATAAATTTAATATTAAGGTTAAAAATTTATAAAAATTAAAAATTAATTTAGCTATTAAATAAGTTTATAAAAAAATTTACTAATATTTCTTAATAAAAATAATAATAATAAAAAATTTCAACTAATAAAAAATTTAAAAAAATCATTATAATAAAAAATTTAGGGCTAAATAAGTCCGCTTAAAAGATAAAAAACCTAAACAAATTTTACACTTATTAATAAGCTATTTTCTGGAACTAAATTAACCCCGGGAAACTTCCTCCTGATGATGCGCCCTACTCTATGGCTCGAAACGTCGAGAACAAAATTTAGCCAACGCAGTCTTCCTCTTATCTTCAATATTTACTGCGTAAAATCATGAACAATAATTAGGATCAATTAAAACTAATTGGATATTCATAATCTTTGCTACTCTCTCAGTGTTTAGTGTGTCCTATATCTTGATGCAACATGTAAGGAGTAGTCTAACTAGGGGACCATTTTGATTTTTAGGCTGATTTTTTTGTCCGAGTCCAGTGATTTTAACCTATAAAATTTGTAATTTTTGTAGTTTGTTGAGCAATTTTAAGCCCAAAAATGAAATCATATGACATGAAAACCACCAACACCCACACTCTGTAAAATCTAGCAATGTATTTGCCAGTTTTAAACCCAAAACTAATATAAAGCAACCAAAAACCGAAAAAATCTTCCCCTGTTTAGACAACTGCAAAATGTAATACCGTGCAGAAATCAAGATAATATGGATTTCCCATGCAATAAAAGTGCTTATGGGCCGTGTCTATCTTTCTCCATCACATATTGTAAAGATTCGAAGTTTTTTAAACTTTTTTTCCTTATTTTGTTCTCTGAATTTATGGAATTTCGTATAATACTATTCAAAGTTTTTTTTTTCTATTTCCGTAAAGTATTCAGGATATTAAATTTATTGAAAATAATATAGAATCTTGATTAAAAACATATTCAGATTCTTATCAAAAAATTATCTGCAACTAAATAGTTTAAATACCTCCAACTTAAATAACTTCCTGTACTTTGATGGAAGAAAATGAGTTAAATTTACTTGAGATCTGCACCAAGTTCAAATCGCTTGGAGTCTACGTATTCAGTGTGAGTATTAGATGAGAATTTGAATTGATAGGATATAATATATCTACAAACTCATTTTATCATAATAATAATAATAATAATCTATTTTTAAGGTCACCGCCAAGCGAGACACCAAATTGGTGTATGAGACCCCCTTGTTTGTGGGACAAGGGACCCCCCTCTGCGCAGCGATTTAACTGCTAAAGTCTACAGAGGTGTACATACACTACCCCCCTCTGGATTTGAACCCATGACCTTCTAAGAGGAAACACATGCTCTTAACCATTAGGCCCACTCATGCTGTACGGCCCACTCATCAATAGGGTATGAAGTATCAACTATCTCATTTTATTCAAATTAATTTAGTAGTTTTTTATTCGACTTCGGATTTATTAAGATTTGAAGAAGATCAAATTTAGTAGCAATTTCAACATTTTTTATTCTTAAATACTTCAAATTTTGTAATCAACTTTGGAATTTAATTTCTTTTAAAATTTGACCATTTAAATAAATTCAAGTGAATTAAAATTTCTTGTATCTGTAAAATATTTTGCATGGCAGGCCTATATGATAACGCTGTCAATTAATACGTGTGGAATTATCTGTAATAGGAGTAAATGCATGTCGATGCCCTGGGATGACACAACCTAGAATCATAGTATAACAGAGTTTAATAGAAATGAAGCTTTCAGACTCACTTTTTTGATTTTAAAGGAGGAAATGCATTACATATATAGCTTGTCACACAAGCAACAAATCCATTGGATCTGATAATAATAAAGAAGGCAAGTGTGGATTCAGTTGCAGATGTTTCTAAACGTGGATTCAATTGCAGTTGTTTCTATTTCTATTTTATTCATTTCTACATAAATATTTAACACTTCCCCTTAATGGAGAAATGGATTTTCTATCACACCTAATTATTTCATGCATTCTTCAAAGTTCTTCTTTCCAAGAGGCTTGGTAAAGATGTCAGCCACATTATCAGTGGTATTACAATATATCAAGTCAATTTCATTTGATTGTATCTTTTCTCTTACAAAATGATGTTGAATTTCATTATGCTTGGTTCTCGCATGATAAATTGGGCTGTATGCTAATTTAATAGAGCTCGGATTGTCACATTTGAGAACAATTGGTTTCATCAGTGTTTATTACCAATATCTTCAAGAATTCTCTTTAACTAAACAACTTCACAAGTAGCATTACATAGATCTTTGTATTCAACTTCTGTTGATAATAAAGAAATAGTTGGTTGTTTCTTACTGCTCCATGTCAGAGCCCCTGTACCTATGTTGAATGCATATCCTGAAGTTGATTTATGTTGGAATAATGTAGAAATGCTAGGCAAGTATCTAGTTATTGGGTTGATGTGTACTTTCTATGATTAGCATGTAGAGGTTTCAGATCCACCTTTCTTGGATCTATAATTTGGTTTGTTGTGACTATCTACACCACCTATCAGCTAAAGAAGAGGAGCGGTGACTCCACGAAATTTGTAAAGGAGGAGTGGAGGTACTGCCTGTCAACCAAAGGTGAGGAGAGGTGGTACCGCTGAAGCTGCGAAGAGGAAGAGTGGTGCTCAAGCCTCCCCTTATACCGATTTTGGGTAACACGCCCCAGAAACACCTTTGACAAGAAGAGGAGGTGTGGTTCTCAATTTTTTTCTCTGGTTGGATACAGATTGGCTCTTCAGATCAGGTGAACTAAGGTAAAATGGCAAATCCACCTCTGGCTGACACTTATATCAATTAAGCATCCAAATTAAATGGTGAAAATTATGTCAATTGGAAATTTAAGCTGATGACTGTGCTTGAATCCGTTAATACATGGTCAATTGTGCTTCCAGAATGGAATAAGTGGGAGCTGAAAGCAAAACTGACACTGAGGATGTCTATTAAAGACAACATAATTCCGTATATCAGAAATTGTACAACATCTAAGGCAACATGGGACATGCTCAAAGCTCTATATCAAACAACTAATGCAAATCAGGTTTTGTTTCTCAAAACCAAATTGTTGTTAGTGAAGATGGAGGCTAATGAAAGGGGTAAGCAAATTTATTTCTCGCATTAAAGAACTAAGTGATAAATTGGGAGATATAGATGAAATTGTTGAAAGTTATGATTTAGTAATAGTCACTCTAAAAGGCTTAGTGCCAGACTACAAAGTGTTTATTTCAGCACTTGCAACGAGAGAGAAACCCCCAAATTTTGAAGAAATTACAGGGATTCTAATACAAGAAGAAGAAAGAATGAAGAACTATGATTTGGACGCTGGAGGTTCAAAACTGGCATTGATGGCAAGAGTTCAATATACACACAGAGGCAAACCATGGAGCAGACCATGGAATGTAGACAAAGGCAAACAATGGAATGGAGACAGAGGAAGATTTCATCCAAAACAGAAAGGTATGGCTTAGATTGATTTTGATAGAAATAATGTAGATGGTCAATATTGGGGAAAACCAAGACACCTCAATAGAAATCAATATCAGAAGAAATTTTATAGAAATAAAAACTACAATGGAAGTCACAATGGAAACTTTGTCAATACAGACACCTCTAAAATTAATGATTTTAAAAATCTGAGATTGTTTTTTTCTGAAGATGCTCTGTCTGTTGAGACAGATGATGAGAATGCATGGTTCATAGATTCAAGTGCATCTACACATATGTCTTCTAGGAAAGAATGGTTCGATGAATACAATGAGAAACTTGATGGCACTCATATCTATTTAGGAGATAATAGGTCACACAAAGTACAGGGTTATGGAATAATAAATGCGAGATTATCTAATGGGGAATTGAAACAGATTCATTATGTGCCTGGCATTAAGAAAAATTTAATATCTGTTTCGACCATAACTGAGAATGCCCTGAAAGTAGAGTTTGGCAAGTACCGGTGTCATATCAAAGACATTCAAAACCACTACAAGATTGTTGCTACATGTTCAAGATGTGGAGAACTGTACAAGCTGGATGTGAGCAAAGATAGTCATCAGGCACTTGCATCCACCATAATCACCACAGAGGAACTCTGCAATCAAAGGTATGGTCACATTAACCACCATGATCTTGTATCACTTCAAAATAAATCTATGGTTGAAGGTTTTCTTGTAATAAAGAATGAATATTTACAATGTAGTGCATGTGCACTTGGCAAACAACATCGAGATGAATTTCCAGTACATCAAGAAAAGAGGAAAATTGGTTTGCTTGAACTAATTCATACAGACCTATGTGGACCTATGCAAACTAGATCTTTACGAGGTGCATCATATTTTATGACATTTATTGATGATATATCTAGATACACATGAGTGTACTTCATAAGGAGGAAAGGAGATGTATTTGAATACTTCAAGGAGTTCAGAACCATGATTGAAAAGAAGACAGAAAAATGCATTAAAATTCTCAGATCCGACAATGGTGGTGAATACATGTCTGGAGCTTTCAAGAAATATTGTAAGGAGAATGGTATCCAACAACAGTTTATAGTATCGCACACTCCTAAGAAAAATGGGATAGCAGAGCGAAAGAACAGAACATTAGTTGAATGTGCACGCAACATGCTCCAAGGTAAGCATATTTTGATTGGTTTTTGGGCAGAAGCTATGAATACTGTTGTATATTTGAAAAATATCATTCCGACAAAGAAATTAGAATTTCAAACACCATTTGAGGCTTTCAATGGATATAAACCACAAGTTAAGCATCTATGAATCTTTGGTTGTAAAGAATTTTTCCACATACCAAAAGATGATAGGAGGAAACTAGATGCTAAATCACTTGAATGTGTATTTGTTGGGTATTGCAATGATCACAAATCCTATAAGTTGTTTCACCCTAGCACTCATAAATTACTTGCTAGTAGAGATGTGGTGTTCCATGAACATACAGATACAAGTAACAAAACAAAACAATGGCACAGTCTCACTAACAATGATGAATATGTCAAATTAAACTCAATAGTTTAGGAGCAAGAAGTGGAAGAGCCACAAGAGAAGCAGGAGGAACAGAATAGCAGAAGCAGTAGTGAAAGTAGCAGAAACAATAGTGAAAGTAGAAGAAGCAGCATGGGTACTTCTACAAGTTCAAATGAAGACACAGCAGAAAGCAGAAAGATTATGGATGGAACACCTGCATGTAATGAAATCCTAAGAAGGTCAACAAGACAGACTTGTCTCCCTCCAAGGTACAATGACTATGATCTAATGACTAATTTAATGAATATCACTGAACAAATGAATTACAAACAAGCCAAAGATAAAGAAGAATGGGTTGAAGCAATGAACGAAGAATATAACTCAATTATGAAAAATCAGACTTGGGAATTAAATGCATGTCGATGCCCTGGGACGACACAACCTAGACTCACTTTATTGATTTTTAAGGAGGAAATGCATTACATATATAGCTTGTCACACAAGCAACAAATCCATTGGATCTGATAATAATAAATAAGGCAAGTGTGGATTCAGTTGTAGATGTTTCTAAACGTGGATTCAATTGTAGATGTTTCTATTTCTATTTTATTCATTTCTACATAAATATTTAACACTTCTCCTTAATGGAGAAATGGATTTTCTACCACACCTAATTGTTTCATGCATTCTTCAAAGTTCTTCTTTCCAAGAGGCTTGGTAAAGATGTCAGCCACATTATCAGTGATATTACAATATATCAAGTCAATTTCATTTGATTGTATCTTTTCTCTTACAAAATGATGTTGAATTTCATTATGCTTGGTTCTCGCATGGTAAATTGGGTTGTGTGCCAATTTAATAGAGCTCTGATTGTCACATTTGAGAATAGTTGGTTTCATTAGTGTTTATTACCAATATCTTCAAGAATTCTCCTTAACCAAACAACTTCACAAGTAGCATTGCATAGATATTTGTATTCAGCTTCTGTTGATAATAAAGAAATAGTTGGTTGTTTCTTACTGCTGCATGACACAACCCTTGTACCTATGTTGAATGCATATCCTGAAGTTGATTTTTGTTGGAATAATGTAGAAATGCTAGGCAAGTATCTAGTTATTGGGTTGATGTGTACTTTCTATGATTAGCATGTAGAGGTTTCAGATCCACCTTTCTTGGATCTATGATTTGGTTTGTTGTGACTATCTACACCTATATATTGTAATCAGGTCTCACTTGATAATTGAATTGGTTTGAAACCATTCCTTTGTGTGAACGATCCTTCATGCTCTGCCCTATCTACCTTCTAAATTCTAAGTTGGTATCATAGCATCGGTGCTATGTGTTGAGCGTTGGGAGTAATTCTTGAAGAAACCATTGTGTGGAGAACAATGCCCACTTGGTTGCTGCGTATGAGAGTATTGGGCTTGGAGATACCCTGAGTATTTTTTTTTCTTCAGAGCCAAGTCTGTAAAGACAAGCGATTTCCTCTGACCGTGAGTGAAGCAGTGATTTCCTCTGCCGTATTTGAAGCAGTGATTTCCTCTGCCATAAGTGAACAATGATTTCCTCTGTCGTATTTGAAGTTTCTTGAAGGAGAGGGATTTCCACTTGGTGAGCCGAAAGGTAGATAATTTTTTTTCTCTGTTGTGAGAATTCTCGGCACCACCTATCAGCTGAAGAAGAGGAGCGGTGACTCCATGAAATTTTCAAAGGAGGAGTGGAGGTACCGCCTATCAACCAAAGGTGAGGAGCGGTGGCACCGCTAAAGCTGCGAAGAGGAAGAGTGGTGCTCAAGCCTCCCCTTATATCGATTTTGGGTAACACGCCCCAGAAACACCTTTGACAAGAAGAGGAGGTGCGGTTCTCAATTTTTTTCTCTGGTTGGATACAGATCAGCTCTTCAGATCAGGCGAACTAAGGTAAAATGGAAAATCCACCTCTGGCTGACACTTATATCAATGAAGCATCCAAATTAAATGGTGAAAATTATGTCAATTGGAAATTTAAGCTGATGACCAATGTGCTTGTATCCGTTAATTCATGGTCAATTGTGCTTCCAGAATGGAATAAGTGGGAGCTGAAAGCAAAACTGACATTGAGGATGTCTATTAAAGACAACATAATTCCGTATATCAGAAATTCTACAACATCTAAGGCAACATGGGACATGCTCAAAGGTCTATATCAAACAACTAATGCAAATCGGGTTTTGTTTCTCAAAACCAAATTGTTGTCAATCAAGATGGAGGCTAATGAAGGGGTAAGCAAATTTATTTCTCGCATTAAAGAACTGAGTGATAAATTGGGCGATATAGATGAAATTGTTGAAAGTTCTGATTTAGTAATAGTCACTCTAAAAGGCTTAGTGCCAGACTACAAAGTGTTTATTTTAGCACTTGCAACGAAAGAGAAACCCCCAAATTTTGAAGAACTTACAGGGATTCTAATACAAGAAGAAGAAAGAATGAAGAACTATGATTTGGACGCTGGAGGTTCAGAACTGGCACTGATGACAAGAGGTCGATATACACACAGAGGCATACCATGGAGAAGACCATGGAATGTAGACAAAGGAAAACAATGGAATGGAGATAGAGGAATATTTCATCCAAAAAAGAAAGGTATGGCTTAGACTGATTTTGATAGAAATAATGTAGATGGTCAATATTGGGGAAAACCAAGAAACCTCAATAGAAATCAATATCAAAAGAAATTTTATAGAAATAGAAACTACAATGGAAGTCACAACAGAAACTTTGTCAATATAGACACCTCTGAAATTAATGATTTTAAAAATCTGAGATTGTTTATTTCTGAAGATGCTCTGTCTGTTGAGACAGATGATGAGAATGCATGGTTCATAGATTCAAGTGTATCTGCACATATGTCTTGTAGGAAAGAATGGTTTGATGAATACAATGAGAAACTTGATGGCACTCATATCTATTTAGGAGATAATAGGCCACACAAAGTACAGGGTTATGGAATAATAAATGTGAGATTATCTAATGGGGAATTGAAATAGATTCATAATGTCATGTATGTGCCTGGCATTAAGAAAAATTTAATATATGTTTCAACCATAACTGAGAATGCCTTGAAAGTAGAGTTTCTGAAGGGCGATGAGGGTGTTTTGGGAGGAATAAAGGCAACATGCAGAGGTTCTGCCCTCTGTATAGAAGAAAATGAATAGGTATGTCTCTGACCACGGTACCACGGTATGATGGCGAACCCCTCCAATTGGATGAATACTCAATCTCTCGAAGTAACTGCTGAATAGAAACTGATGATGAAATAGTGTTGAATCCGGATGATCCAACCTGATGATGAACTAGGGAAGATATATTTCACTGCCAAAATACACCAGTTAGATGAGCATGGACTCTACCCCAACTTATCTCGTCAAGCTCTCCAATTCGAATCCTCAAATCAATAAATCATATATGTGTCCTTCTCCATTTGCTTTATCTTTCTTTTATAACTTTCAATTGCGAATAACCTAACTTTTGACCTAATTAGGTCACTTTACTTCTAATTTGCAGTTGACTTGCATGCATGCACATGGAGACTCAATCAGGTCCATGCATCATGAAATAATTCTCAAATGTCATGCATGCAGGTGGCCTTTGGCTCTGGTGTCCCTTGTCTACCCAATGATGATATAATATTGATGCCCCAGATCTTCTTATATGGAATCAGTCCACAGCTGATTCCCTGATTGTCAGTGCCCGCTCGAACCTAGGGGAATCATATAGGTTAGCAAGCTTGTCCTTAATGCTTAAGCATAAGAGGGCATTATAGTCCTCCCCGCTCGAATTTGCTTGTCCTCAAGCAACTGTAAAGATGGGTGCTGTAATACCTGTTTTCCCTCCCATGTGGCCTCCTCTATAGGAAGATCTCTCCACTGAACCAAGTAGTCTCTGTTGATTCTATTCCTCATTTTCCTCTCTCGCATCTCTAGGATGCTCTCAGGAATCAGAATCAATTGCCCCTCATCATCAAGTGGGGGCAGCTCGGAAGATGTGACAATCTGCTAACCAACTGCCTTCTTGAGGTTGGAGACATGAAATACATTATGAATCTTTCTCTCTATGGGTAGTTCTATCTCATATGCTACCTCTCCAACCTTTCGGATTATCTTGTATGGACCATAGAAGCGAGGTTTGAGTTTTTCTGCTCCTTTCTTTTTAATAGATGAGTGTTGGTAAGGTTGGAGGTGTAAATAAACGAAGTATCCGATCTCAAAACTGCGTTCAATCCTGTGCATGTCTGCATATATCTTCTGTTGATTCTTAGCAACCTGTATGGTTTCCCTGCATATCTTGAGGATATCCTGACCTTCCTGAATCCACTCTTTGGCCTTGGGGGCCCCGCTATCATCGAATATCTGGTCTACGAAAGTGGAAGCATCATACCCATATAGAGCTCGGAAAGGGGTCATCCCAATGGTCATTTGATCCATGTCCTCTCCTAACCTGCTATGTAGTTTCTCAAGTATCCCTCCATTTGTTTACAATATCTGTCTGCCCATCACTCTATGGATGATAATTATGCTCATGGCTAGCTCGGTCCCCACTGGCCGAAAAATCTTTTTCCAAAAGGCTCCCGTGAATTTGTTGTCCCTGTCACTGACAATGGTCTTGGGTAACTTGTGGAGTCTAAATACCTCTCTAAAAAATAGTTATGCTACCTGTGTTGCTAAATAATCTGAAGGAATGGAAAAGAAGTGAGCGAACTTGGTCAATCTGTCCACCACTACGTACAAGCAATATTTTCCCTAAACCTTGGGAAGCCTAGTAATGAAGTCCATGAAGATGCTCTCCCACTTCTGCTCGAGAATAGGTAAGGGTCGTAGTAAACCAGCAGGGTGGGTGTGCTCTATTTTGTTTTGTTGGCACAAGCTGCACTCTCTAACATGTTGTATCACATCATTATTGAGGCCTTTCCATGAGAACCTTTCTCTGATCTATTTGTAGGTCTTGAGAAACCCCTGATGCCCTGCTAGTGGTGAATCATGTGATGCATGAAAAATCTTCTTCTTGAGGGAAGACTCAAGAACTAAGAATATTTTGTTCTTGTAGTATATGATGTCATCAATTACCCGATACCTATCATCATGTATCTGTCCATCCAATAGCTCGCAAGCAAACTTATCTTTGGAGTACTCAACCAAAAGATGAGATTTCCAATTTGATGAGATGCTCATAAGGGATAAAGTAGCTGGTCGTCTAGAAAGTGCATCGACCACTACATTTTTCTTTCCCTTTACGTACTCAATCTCAAATTCATAGGCCTGAATTTTGCTTACCCATTTCTGATGTCTCTCGTTTAGCTCTTTCTGCTCTAGGAAGTACTTCAAGCTATTGTGATCCGTCTTAACGTTGAATCTGCCACCCACTAAGTACTACCTGAACTTGGTTAGCGCATGGAGAATGTCTAACATCTCTTTTTCATATATTGAACAGTGGTGCTCATAGTCTTTGAGCTTCCTGCTCTCAAATGCAATGGGGTGGTTGTTCTGCATCAAAATTGCCCCAATTCCCTCTCCCGAAGCATCAAATTCTAACACGAAGGGTTGAGAAAAGTCTAGTAGAGCTAATACTGGGCATGAACTCATTACCTTTTTCATTTTCTCAAATGTCTATCATTCTGTCTCCGACCAACTGAATGCCCCCTTCTTGATAAGATCTGTGAGGGGTGTAGTCATCTGTGAGAATCCACTGACATACATCCTGTAGTAGGTGCAAAGGCCCAAAAATCCCTTCAGTTCTATTACATTTTTAGTTGTAGGCAAACCCACTATGGCTCGAATATTCTCTAGGTGCACCTGGACCCCGTTGGCTCCTATCACATGCCCCAAGTATAACATATCCTGCATGTCGAACTCATGTTTGGACATTTTGGCATATAGTGACTGCTCCTGTAGAATGCCAAGTACTTCGTCTAGATGTCTCAAATGTTCCTCCCAAGTTCTATTGTATATCAATATGTCGTCGAAGAATACCAGAAGATATTTACGTAACTAAGCCTTGAAGATATGGTTCATGCATGACTGGAAATTAGCTGGTGCATTAGTGATCCCAAATGGCATCACTCGAAACTCATAATGTACGTAGTGGCAACGAAAGGCAGTCTTTGGAACATCCAGTTCCCTGACCTGAATTTGATAGTAACATGAGCAAAGGTCAATCTTGGAAAAGTACTTTGCCTGCTGTAGTTCATCCATCAACTCATCAATCCTAGGGATGGAATACATGTTCTTTGTGGTCTTTTTGTTGAGTTCCTTGTAATCAATGCACATGCGTAGGGTTCCATCCTTTTTCTTTACTAGCACTACTGAAGAATCAAATGGACTGGAGCTAGGTTTGATGTACCCCAGCTTGAGTAGTTCCTTGATTGTACTCTCTATCTCATCTTTGTACCTCTTGGGATGTCTGTAAGGAGTGGTGGTAACTGATTGAGTCCCCTCCTCTAACTCAATAATGTGCTCGAATCCCCTATCTGGAGGTCGACCTGCTGGAAGGTCTATGAATACTGCCTTGTGCTTATGCAGTAAGGCCTCTATATCTGTTGTATGTTGTGTGGCCTGATCGGGTGGTTTCCTGAAGGTAACCAAATACTCTGTGGCCCAATCAATATCTTCATGTTGGAGTACTACCTCCATCATGTGTGATGTCACTGCTATGGGAGGGTAGGTATTCATCCCTCTCAATACTACCTTCTATGAAATCCATCTCCATGGTCTGGTAGTTCGTGGAATACTTCCTTATGGAATACAACTACTAAAATCCTAATACCACATTAATGTCAGGTACATCTACCACATAGAATGTCTCTATCACTCTATAATTCCCAAGTGTTACTTTTAATTTAGGAATCCTCTGACTACACTCCATGGTGTGACCTGTTGCAGCTACTGAAAATCCATCAAAACTCTCAGTCTGAATTCCTCTCCTTTTAACTCATGCAACATCAATAAAGTTGTGGGATGCCCCACCATCTATCAACACTCCCACTTTGTGGCCTTGTACGATACCTCTGATCTGGAGGGTGTGGAATATAGGAACCCATGTCATGGTAGCAATGGTACCTCCTGAGGGATATATGTACCTCATCAACTGTCTATGGTGTCTCTCCCTGCTCCTGATCATGATTATCCTTCTATTCCCCACTGTATGTAGTAGGACTTTCCCTTTCCTGAACATCTGTGACTTGGTACCCATGGTTCCCGGAAAATGCAACATAAATTTTTTCTTCTAAGGTCCTGTCGGGTATCATTGTCCATTCATTCTTTCTGGAAGGGTTTCCTCTCTTTATCTTTAATAGGGAAATTGGTTCTGGGAGGAAACCTATTTTTGGGTACTGCATCCCGTAAATATCTAGTCTGGCTGATGGCAACTGCTAGGGTGGATGGCCTATAGGACTTGACCCATCCCCATAAGGGTTCAGTGAGGGCCTTTGTAAACAACATAATCAACCTTCTCTCTGAAATATCGGTCACCATGGCTGCTATCCTATGAAACTCTAAAATAAATGCATCTGCACTACCTATCTGATTGAGCTGTGCTGGCTCTCTAAAGTGTACCTCAGGGTCCTTCTGATCAAACTGCTCAATGATCCTCTGTGTAAAATCTGGGTACAATGTGATGGTATTATGACCCAGTGTCACTAACCCGTGGTACCACCACTCATGGGATTCTGCATCTAAATGAAAGGTAGTTAATTTAAAGGCATATGTCTCAATCATGGGTTGAGCTCGAAGTATGTATCCAAATTCTGTACCCAATTCAGGGCTGGGCCACCCTGGTTATCCTCAAAGGTATGAATAGTCAGTTTCCCTACGGTGCGCTGTAACTCATAGTTCTGGATGAATGGCCTATTGTAAGCTCTGGGTTTGTTCTTACTTTTAAAGTGGCAAAAGCTAGTGAAGGCCATGGTTGAATGGAAGTCATTTCCTAAAGCTCTATACTCTCTCAAATAGGCACTCATGGATTCTTCTTGTTCTACTTGTGTTAGAGGTACTACAGCTAGACTTTCAAAGAATTCAGAGGCATCATAGGTCGGGAAAGCTTGTTGTATATATGGGATGGTTCTACATGTTGGTATGTAAGTGCTCCCTTAGTACTATTGGTGGATACCCTATCACTATTGGGAAATAAGGGACTGTGTCGGGTGGGCCCATTTTTCTCTATCATTTGCCAGAAGGTACCCATCATTTCTTTTTGCCTGGTAGTGAGTTCTTTTATGGTGGATATGAGACTATTGAAATTTGTTTTATCATCATCGACCATTGTTTCTTTGCCCTTTCCAAATTGATACTCTCTGTCCCCCAACTCTATGTCCTCTAACTCCTCTTCTCCTCTATCATTGTTTCTATACGTCTGTCTCCGGTAAGTAATGTTGTATGGGTCTTCTAAATTCATTGACTCTTTTGCATGCCCACAACTGGGAAGAAAAATAGCTTTAATACCATTGTAATATCCCAAACTGATATTTTTCTTTTTCTTTGTGTACTGTAGATGGTGAGTAGGCTTATGCCTCAATAGAATATCAAAAGCAAACCCTGATCTCTGCATGCATGCAGATCTGTGCCCTAGATAATACTGAAATGCTAGAAAATAGGAGGAGTTAATGCATGTACATACAAGTATGTAGATCTAGTGATGACAAAGAGGATGGTCCCTGCATGCAAGAATTGTGATGGAGGAATAAGGAGTTAAGCCCAAATAGTCCTCCACATGTGAATGCGCCCTCCTCCAAATCTGTAGATGATCCTCAATAATAAATAGGCCACTGCTGAAGACTCAGATGATGTGCAATAGGGTTATAGTACCCCTATGGAAGTGATAGAAGCAACATGCAGAAGAAATGGTGGCTCACTGGCCTAAAACGAAAGCATCCTCCACAGTGGAATTGGCCATGCAAAAAGACACCCTCTAGATAATGATAACTGCTGATAAATTGCTTGATACTCAAGCTGAGAGGCCCTTCTTCCAGGGGAAGGGTGATGAGGGTGTTCTGGGAGGAATAGAGGTAGCATGTAGAGGTTCTTCCCTTTGTAGAGAAGAAAATGAATAGGTATGTATCTGACCACGGTACCATGGTATGATGGCGAACCCCTCCAACTAGATGAATACTCAATCTCTCGAAGTAACTGCTGAATAGAACTTGGTGATGAAATAGTGCTGAATTGGGATGATCCAACCTGATGATGAACTAGGGCAGATAGATTTCTCTACCGAAATACACCATTTAACTAAGCATGCACTCAACCCCAACTTAGCTCAACGAGCTCTCCAATTAGAATCCTCAAATCAATAAATCATATAAGTGTCCTTCTCCATTCGCTTTATCTTTCTTTTATAACTTTCAACTGCGAATAATCTAACTTTTGACCAAATTAGGTCACTTTACTTATAATTTTCAGTTGACTTGCATGCATGCGCATGGAGACTCAATCAGGTGCATGCATCATGAAATAATGCTCAGATGTCATGCATGCAAGTGGCCTTTGGCTCTGGTGGCCCCTATCTACCCAATGATGATATAATAATGATGCCCTAGATCTTCTTATATGGTATCAGTCCATAGTTGATTCCTTGACTATTAGTGCCCGCTCGAACCTAGGGGAATCATATAGGTTAGCGGGATGGTCCTCAATGCTTAAGCAGAAGAGGACATTACAGTTGGTGACGTAGATATTTCTATTGAGGAGATTGTTGCAAGTACACATTCCTTTGAGCATAGAGACCTTCCAGCTAAAGAGAAAGACCCATGATCAACTTCCACTTCACCTCTTGAGCTTCACGAGGTTGGTTTTGCATATGATGAGGAATTTCACTCGCCTGATCCATCCTACATAGTAAGGCCATTGTAGTAGGGTGAAAATAAGATCAAGAAAGCCGTACAGATTCTCCATGAAACTCATGCTTCAATATCATATCTATGTTGGAGAGTTGCTTCATTGGAAGTTTAATCTTTCCTTGAATAAATAGAGAAGATCCAGAGAGCAATATCTACAATCCAAGGTAATTTTTCATACATGCTTTCAGACATAGATCACTTGTATGATCTTGTTCATATGTATCATAGAGCATCCTCGAAGGATGAGGAGGAGATTTGCAAGATGAATGATGAGATGATGGCCACCCAAGATTCTTTGACAAGCACTCAGTGTCCTCTTGGAGTCTAAGATGGAGATAGAGAAACTTCACCAAGAGTTGCAGAGATCACAAATTCCCTCCTACATTCCAACCAGCCATTCTATTTTGGTTGATGACATTCAAAGTTTATGGAGGAACCTCATGGGATTGTGGTTCCTGAGGTGCATGATGACATGCATGTGCTTGAGGATTTTTGGGATATAGATGCTGAGTTCCAATCACATGTCAGCTAATAGATGGAAACTGAGCTCTCTCATGGAGTGGGTCCTCTCTCCATTGAAGAATAAAAAAATATCATTAGTGTTGGATCATCCCTTGATGGCGTTGATGTAGACATATCTATGGTGGATGAGAGTTGTAGAGGATTGGTTCACAATTCTTCATCCCGCGGTTCTATTTCAGCCACATCAATTGGGAATGAAGATTGGGTGAACAGATTCTTTCTCTTGGTATCACATGAGTAGGAGGATCCCATAGTCTTTGTTGATGATTGTAGGATCATACCATGTGGTGTGACAAGCACACTTGTATCGCTTTAAAATGACACTGAAGAGTCCTTATCTATCGAAGATATAGATGAGAACATGTCATTTGAGTCAGCATGCAAAGGTGATGATATAGTCAAGGATTTGGTAGATAAATGTATCACAGAAATGGAGGATCAAGGATGCACTAAAATTGCTTGCATTGATAGAGAATTGTTTGACATGAATTCCTTGTAAGGAAGACCTCATGAGCTTCTTATATGGAAAGAATTTTTTACTTTAAAGAAGGTGGTTGATCACATTCCACATGGATCAACAAACAAAGATGTTCATTCACTCATTAACTGGGTGGATAGAGGCACCATTGAGCTAGATACATTGGAAGGTAAATGTTCCTTTTATGTTTGCAATAAAAATTTTGTTATAACTAACATTTCCCTCTCATGTGAGCAACAACAAAGATAGATTTTGTCCCCATTATATACCTACATTACACATGCACATGTGTATTGGATGTGCAATTGCATGGAAATATTTTTCAGAAGTATGGGAAGTAATGGGATTCCAAGATGGCTATGGGATCTTGGCATCCTTTGGAATACCAACTTATTCTAGATGATCCATATTTCAAGTGGAATGTTGCATAAACCATGGATTCCATGCAATACATGGAGTGATAGAGTGTTTATGATGGTATGTGTGTTTGGGAGAATGCAACATATTCAATGGGATCTAGGAGTGCAAGATAGCCTTCATTTCCTCAAGTTCACCCATGAGGAGAAATGGTTTGATTTCATACATGGATAATCATATGGTGATGGACTCAATAATATTCTGCTTTGTGGGTTGGGATTTTTCATGAGGTTTTTAGTGGAGACATTAAGTAGTGTATAGGAGGGAGTAGGAGACACTTCCACAATATGAGATTTGGTTGTGACTCTAGGATCATCTTTGGTCTCAACTATTTCAGCTGGAGGATTCATATAGCAGTATGTGGGACAGAGACACCTCTCAAGAGGGAAGAGATGCATAAGGTTAATTCTTCCCCCAAAATTTATCTTCCCTTTTGCCATCATCATCAGATTCTCTTGAAATAATTTTTTTTGCAAGAAACATCTCCTTGTTTCCATTATGACCATTCTGTATTTTTATGTATGAGAATTGGCTTGGATAGCTCACCTATGGTTTCACCATATTACATGAGCAGAGCATATATCAAACAATTTGGCAAGCTTGTGTTGATTCTCTTTGATTACATTTTGATTCATGGTGGGATGTTGAAAGAAGTGCACCCTTGGTTTGAAAGCTATGTCACGAGTTTGGGTAGAACATTCATTGCATATCAATTTATTGAACATGAAGTTGGAAGGATAAATATATTTCATTTTTGTCCTACTATTGAGCATGGTAAGGGTGATGCATCATGTACAAATTAATTTCAATTCATAACAAATATGGATTCCCAAGGAAGTAAATGAGTTTCCCATGGGATGAGTAGAACTTTGGGGGATTTCAAAGGAATGAAGAAAGTAATGGGAACTTGTTCAATGTCATCCACACTTGTTTTCGCTCCAACAATTGTGCTTAGAGTTATATGGAAATGCCACAGTGATGAGAGATTGCATTATAAAAATGGTTCATCCCATGCGAATAATATGAAATGGATCACATTTATCTTCTACACCCTCTACAATTTCTAGAGAAAAAATGGGTAAAGCACAACTGTCCAAGTCTTGATTTGATGATTTTCACTAATATTTTGGTGCATGATAGCAGTGTTTCAAGAAATATCATTGAAACAACGCTTACGTACATCACATATCTTCTTTTTCATAGGAATGGAATTTTATGAAAGCATGATTATTCCCATCCTATGTGCTTCAAGAAGAGGTTGGCCATTATGCATGTTTTGTTCAAGTTCAATTCAAACCTTGCAACACATATAGACATGGATTATTTTGAAAACAAGGTCATTCATGAACTGATGAAGAATGATGACAAATTAAATATTTCAAAAGAAGTCATCTATGAAGGAGATTAAGTTTAAATGGTGTATGCAGCAACTTGCAAAGTTGGTGGAAAAGTGTCTCAATGTTTCATCATTCATAGTTTCCCTTGCTTGAGGACAAGCAACTTTTGGGAGGGGAGGACTGTCATGCACCGATTTTGGTGACATATGGATCATCCTATTAGCCATTTAGTCCATATGGTTCTAGGATAAAATTTCACTAAATGCTTGGGATTATTTTTTGAAACAAGGCATTAATTAATTAGTAGTAGCAATTATCATTTCCTAATGACTGGAGATGCACTTTGGATAAATGATTTTTCATGAATAAGTTTTTATTTTAATAAAATATTGGAGATAATTGACCATGAGGGGGAATTAGGAGATAAGGTTTGACCAAGATAATGTTTACAAAAGAATAAAGAAAGGAGAAAACATGTAAAGCTGTAAAGCAAAAAAATAAGAAAATAACATAAAACAGAGGAAAGTTGGCATAAAGCAAAAAATGTTGTAAAATCTAGAAAAGTGGGAATAAAGCAGAAAACAAAATAAAGAAGAAAGCAATCCAAACTAGATAAATAGTGGGAAATTCCTCCACCCCCACTTATAGTACTAGGGTCAACACCCTACATCAACTATATTGTTTCATCATTGTTATAAGGGGTCTCGTCATTGAACAACCACTTTGGGCAAGTTGCAGTTCCCGTTAAAACTCACATTCACCCACAAGTCATAGAATTATTGGAATTAACAATTAAATCACCTAAGAAATTATATAACATCATTATCCTTTTGATGTCCAAGAGATCTCGTGCCCCTTGGAACTGTAACAATCTGACTATCTCATAGCCAATCAATCATGTGGGTTAGTTCACCAATAACATAAATCTCATGTATAAACATACCCAACTCCTTCAAGTGTTAATCCATATCACTAAAATGATTCTTAGTTATAATCATGTAAGTTCTTTTGCAAACAAAGTAAATTAGCATTCAACATATTGATATTCCATATCCAATTTGTGTGTTCAAATGAAGTTACTTATTCATCCATTAAAAAATTTAAAAAATAATTTACATTTACAATCCATACATCGAGGGAGTCCATATGTTCACATAAAAACAATCTTAAGCAATCTAGACGAATCAAACAAATAATAAGCAATTAAATGCCAAGTTAATCCTCCTTCAAGTTTTAGGTACCGAATATCAAATATGCCAGGCATTACACATTCTATGCATATTTGAACTTGGACCTAAGGGTGTGAGAAAATTTATAGGGATTCAATACATGACTGCTACTAGAGGTTTAAATGTATTGGGAGGATTGTGCATTTTTAGGATGTTTGCTTTTCAATTTGACCTTGCAATTCCATATTTTTGGACAACCTGCTACATTTTACTTAAGTACTAGAAGTCACTTGGGCATGATTAACAATAACATTACTAGAGTATGGATTAGTTTTGGAAAGGGTTTGAGTTCAATATGGAATTCATATTGAGATTCATATTGTTATAGGTTGCTAACAGTCGTGTTCAATCTAAAAAAAGTGTAACTGGCATATCCTCTACTTTTGAAACTAAATAAGACCATTATTTTAACGTATTTTTGAACCTAAACTGAATAAGACCTTTTGGCACATATTTTGAGATGGCGTTATCTTGAGGAGTTTGTTAAAAAACCTATGTGCTTCTCTTAAAGACATAGATCATTGAGATCCATTATTTGAGGGTACACATATATTGAGCTCCTCTTTATGAGGAGTTGGTTAGCTTTATTGGAAAGAAATACAATGGAAACAAAGACACTTGGAATCAATTTGTTATCCCAAGGAAAGATGGAAGAACATCTTGAGAGGTTCTCCAGTGACTTAGTATTTTGTTATTATTTCAATGTGCATCATTGCACCTGCATGCTTGACCAAATAAGCATGTAACACTCCATATTTTGGGAGATCGTTATTGAATTCCATTTCTCATTTGAGAATAAAATCACTTTGTAGAGTTCCAAACAAGTGAAGAGGCTTGAGAAGATTACTATGGCATTAACTGGAGGCACATATATAAAAAAAGAGCAGCAATCCCCTATTGAATATGATTTCTTATCTTAAAAATGGTCCACCTGTTGGAGGAGTTCCCTAGCATGCAAGTTTGCTACAATAGGAAGGCATGTAAACTTGAGCACTTTCATTTTCACTTTATTAATTTTACAAGGCATAGTCTAGCACACTATTTTTTGTTCATTTGTATGGTTTAAAGGGATATTTCTATTAAGTCTTGATCCATGTAACCTCATTCAAGACTATCATCCCACTTCAACTCAACCTTTTGACCTTCAAACCCAATGATCCAAGGTTATCAAGGTCAAAAACATAAATCACAAGTCTTGTAGATTCCACGTTGGTCCTAAGTGGATGGTTTACTGTGGTTTCTTATACTTGTTTTTATATTGAAAACCCATTGACAAACTCAAAGTTTGTTACTATATATTGGTGTTTCTTGCACTCAATGGTCACATTTCCAAAAGCATTAATAATTATGGAATATTTCCATATTTAAAGTTGCTTTGATATTGCCTTACTATGGGTGTTCATTGTTGTCTCACCATCTAAAGCAAACTCAAAAAATACATTTCTTCTTTCTTGGTCTAATGCACACTTAATGCTAGTATTTTCATTATTTCTTCGATCATTAATACTACTGAGGTAAAAAAATTTAGTTATGGGTCAAGATTTGGGTTTTTTCTGATTGAATTACCTCTATTTGGAATTAAAATATTGTTAACCATTCATAATAATAGTCAAGGTTCAATCTTTAGTATGTAGGGATAGCATTAAAGGTCACTCAAGTCTGATCATCTATGCTATCTTGAGAGATGTGTTTGTAAATTTGCATAACATGTACATTCCAAAGGTGTTCTTATATCTACTAGGAATGCATCATATATGATGAACAACAGTCTAATAAATTCTTAACATGCTAGCAATATAGCATATTTTGTGAATAGAAGACTAACATGGTGAGATGTGCTTCTTCTACATCATAAAAATACCATAACAACACTTTAAAATATGTCAACATGGATTCTCAACTTGTTAGTCATTCATAAATATATGAACTTAAATCTAATATGTTAAGTTTGCTTCTAATATGTAGGCATACCAGCGTAAAAAACCAAAAAATATTATATAGAGGTTGCATACACTCCAAACAATCATCCACAATGCTCTAAATGGGGTACTAATGTCTTGCAATCATGTGTATCCTTCAAAGGGAGTGTATTCATGGTGTAAGTTGGGTTCCATGTAATACCCAAAAGGAGTGTTATATGAAATTTCTTGCCATCATTTTATGCCATCCCAAGTTCAAACGTCACAAATAACCTCCACCTTATATAAAAATGTCGAATATAGTTCTAGATGGCTAGTGTGTGTGTGTGTGTGTGTGTGTGTGTGTGTGTGTGTGTGTGTGTGTGTGTGTATTTTAATCTTTGCAATATGGTACCAATCTATCATTTACCTTCCATAATGATGTCTTATAGAATGAACAAACATAAATAGAATAAACTCTTCTCATCATGCCTCCCAACTCTACCATCAAGGGTAATCACAGGAGCTAACTTGAGAAGGAAAACAACAAAAATAAGGTATCCAATATTCTCATTAATGAAAAATTCAAGCCAAATTATTAAATTTCAAGGAGATTAGGATGATAGGAACAAAAGAATAGATTTCAAATCCCAATGAAAGAACAAAACCATGAAAGATGGTGGTTATTGGGGATTGTTGGGAAGAACTGGTGAGGTTGTACTAAATCTTTGGTTGAGAGGACCATTATGTGATATGATGTGACCCACAAAAGAATACCATACATGTTGTTGGTCATGGTTGCAGGCTCATGGAAAACCAACATGAGCCTCACGACTAAAATTTTACAATACAACAGAAGCTCTCAACCATCCAAATATATACATATAATGGAATAACCTTTGGTTGGTAAACAAAATTATCATGGAAGAAATAATATGAACAATGCAACTTCCCAATGTTAAGGACTTATATAAATTAATGACAAAAGAATGTTAGTAGGGGAAGTGATGGCTAGATAGGATGGAGATGTATGAAAATAGGAACATATACAAAAGGGAAATAAACAAAAATAAAGGCATAATACATTAATTGAGAAGATGGAATAAATAACATTGACTTATCACTAAGTCAAGCAAAAAAAGGCAGCCATTGGAGCAGAGAAAAAGGGTAACTAGTAATGGTGATTTTTAATACCAATAACCAAATACTAGAAAAGAAGATGCTAATATGAATAATGTATTCATCTTACATAAATGAATGAGCCCATGTTATGGTCTGGATTGTATCATTTAGGTTGCATTCCTAGAGAATAGTCATACTAGACTTGGTGCATGCAATGGATCAAGCTTATAAGACAAAAATAAGAGCTCTAGTGGGAGATAGCATAAGGACCCATGTTCCAATAACATCTAAATAAAAAAAAGGATTTTAAATACTAAGCACAATGGAACTCTTGGATGTGGACAACGTGAAAGATATTTTTTCATGTATAGTTATATATTCGGAATAGTTGTAGCATTACTCTATCCAAAGAAAGTTAGAATAAATGTAGTGAATAGCCACATGACATTCCCATATCTATATACAATAATTTAGGTGAAATATCCCATATGATTCCCTAAAAAATGTTCAAGATGATATCTTTAAATGGTGTCAAGTGCTAGAAGGGAAGTATGGAAAGAAAGAAGGCTTGAAATAAGGGGAAGGCTAAGTATACAATACTTTAGGTATTGGTTTAAAATGGAAGACTACTCATACATTAAGGTTTGGGGGAATTCACGAACACTTAAAGACCCTTACAAAGTCTCATAGAATCTATGTATCCCTACAAGAATAGTATGGATAGGTCATCATTAGAAATAAATATTTTCATACAATAAGCACAAAGGTGCCACCATGGAAACTTCCATAAGGATGGGTTGGTCCTAAGTAGATGATTTACGGTGGTTTCTTATACTTGTTTTTCTAATGAAAAACCCAAAGTTTTCTAACCCATTTTTTATATTTTTAACTTAACTTTAGATAACTTAGATTGGGTGTATACTTTCTTGGGATCGATGCTAGAAGGTGCACTTCTTTATGAGGTAATTGGAAGATGTGACATATTTGGCACTTTCTACAAGGGTGTACTTGCTGAGGAGAATCTGTGCTTGAAAAGCAAGGAGTAATCATTTTGAGGAGGGTGTTAGGTACTTGGACTTAGGACCATGTAACCACCTTGCACATAGTTTGAGGAGGAGCTCTTGAGTTGAGGAACCATTGGGCATCGATATGCCTACAAACTAAAACTTCAGGTAAATAACTTCAATTTATTAAAACTCTAAATCTTTTCATCCCAAGTTTTTTTAATGTAGTTGTCTCAAATTTGTCCTAGTTTTTTGTAGAATTCTTACAATTGGCATGAATGGTACTTGATGTCTAAGAAGAAAGGGATTTCACTTTTCAATAGAAAGCTTTTTAATGGTATCAAATTTCTAATTAGTGCAAAAAAGGTTGGGGACTCTCCTTAGGATTTAGCAACATTTTAAAAAAAGACTTACAACTTTAACTGTGATTGGGGATTATTTAGGAGAAAGGGAGGGTTTTACTCTGAGGGTCATGCATGCATATGTTGATTCTTTCAACTTTGAAGGAATGGAATTTGAAGAATCAATCAGGTTGTTTTTATAAGGCTTCATATTACTTGGAGAGTGGAGAGGCACAAGAAATTGACCGTATCATGGAAAACTTTGTTGAATGCTATTCCAAATGCAACCTAAAAGAATTTACAAGTGTAGACATTACTTATGTGCTCTCTTATTTTGTGATAATTCTCAATACATATGCACACAATTTGATGGTTAAAATCAAGGTTTGTCAGCCTACTTTTATCAAAATTTTGCAAAACATTATTTATAATCTTATTCAGTGTAAAGATTTGGTTGATTCTTTATTTGTTCTTATAGTCCCTAACATTTTAGATGTCAAAAGATGATTTTACATGAAACAATCAAGGAATAGACTTATCACAAATGTGGGAAGACTTGGAGAAGGCTCTTAGACCCTTTTTGTAAGAACCAATTCTCTTACAACATACAACTAGCACAATTGTTCAAAATCCATGTTAAAACCTTCTATTTGAGAGGCCTCAACTCTCAGGAAGATCAGCCTGTGGAAATCCATGTGTCAGATTGAATGGTCCTCTACCTTATGTCGTAAGTATACATAGGGATTGCTTCATAGCTAGTTATGGTTAGGAAGCCTTATCTTTAGCAGTTTTGCACATCTCAATTAGCAGATTTTTGTTTAGTATGGATTCATTCCTAAACTGGGTATAGAGACTATATATCATACAAACCCTATCTATCATAAACAGAGATGATGCTAAACAAACAAAGAGACGAATTCATTGTGTGAATTGATCCCAAAGGGGAGAGCCTCAAATAAGAACCCAAAACATTAAACAAATAGTCTTAGGGTATGCACGTGAGTTAAACAGAATTTTATTAGCGTGTGAAAATGAGGCCTTACCAAAGACATTTCAGGGTTGGAGGTATCCTCTTTTCATCTACTCATGTTGATTTCCTCTACCATAAGGTGATTTCAAGATCGAAGCTCCTCTACTCCTATCGATTTCCCATGCCACAATAATATTTCAAGATCAATGCTCCTTGGTTCATGTTGATTGTGATTTCCAAAAGAGGGTTTTAGGTTCAAATCTCCTATGCTCCAACAATTTCACACGCCATAAGAAGTTTTTTTGCATCGACTATTGTCACTTGCCCATGCTAGAAGAGGATTTTAGGTTCAAAGCTCAAAATGTTGAAGAGGATTTCAAGTTCATAGCTAAAAAGGGTTGTTGTCGGGGAGCACCCAGTAATAATATATCTACATTTTTTACATTTTTTTTCCATTTGTCTCAACCTATGTGTGCACTAACCTTTCTTTCCCTTATACCCATAAAGAATGACCCATAATCCTTTGAAGAGTTTAGGCCCAGCAAATTTTGTAATTGTATATACAAGATACTTGCCAAAATCATAAGCTCTAAGGATTAAGAAAATATTCTCTCATACTACTTCCAAAGATCCAAACAAGTATTTGACTTCCTCCATGGAAAACAAAAGCATGATACCATTGAGATGGCACAAGAAGGATTGCACTTAATTCATATTGAGAAATTACCAACAATGATAGTGAAATTGGACTTCTAGAACACATGAAACAACAAATTGGTTGTATTCAAGATTGACATTAATACACATTGGGTTAAATGTTTAAATGTTAAATTGGATTATGGGGTCCCTAATTTCAACATCCTTTGTAGTATTAATAAATTGATTAGCACCCAATTTTTTCAAACCCACAAACATTTAAGGAAAGGTTGTCCATTTATTTTTCTAGCAAGAATTGAATGGAGGCAAAAATCTTTCATTTCCAATACATTTAACTTCCAAATATACTTTTTGTACCTATGGTTCTTTTTAAAGCCAAATGATTATGGGAAAAATCATTAAAATTTGTTAATAGAAAAGGTTGGGAAGCATGTAAAATATTTTGAGACTAAGATTCTCTCCCATGGGATAATTTTTCACATTTTTGCCAAAGATAAGTTTGAAAATTTCCATTTTTCTAAAAGTAATTCATCCAAATTCCATGGAATACAATTACTTTACTCTAAAAATAAGGAAAAATATTTCTAGAAACTAAAAATCCTTAAAATTTTGCATATTTTTACAAATATATCACAAAAAATGTTATAGATATCATTTTAATAATTACTAAGATTCATCAAGGTTTATAAGCTTTAAAATAAGTATGGATGCTTAAAATTTTCCCTATGAAGAGAATTAATATGTGGTGGAATAAATGGCTCTTAGCATGAAGAAGGATAAAATTGATTTGAGTTTCTTACTACTCGCTAACATTTATCCCTAAAGGAATCCTTGAGAACATATGGTAGGTAAGTTTCAAACTCTTGTGCATTGGTAAATGGGAAAGAGATGGCATTCCATTTGTAAAATGGCAAGTAATATCTAAACCAAAGGATATAGAGGGCGAGGGTTTGAAAAACATTCATTAGTTTGGAAAGGAATTGGCTTCCAAATGATTGTAGATATTGATCTCAAAGGTGGGGATATAGAATGAAGTCATTAAAAAAAAACAAATCAAACCTTGTCCTATTGTAAAGTGGATAAAAAAACCCAAACAATTACATTCATGATGCCTCTATTATAAGTAAAACAATAGTATCATCCTTCACTTGAGTGGAAATTCAATTATTTTGGAGAGCAGGTAATACTGAAAATGTCAAGGTTGGTTTTGATCCTTAGGTGGGTTGTGGAAATGCACATAGGTTTCCTTAAAACATGATTGTTTCCCTCTCTAAGACGGAAATCTACACCTTACCCCAAGCAACATAGTAAAAACTCACCAAACTATGGCAATAGGGATGGAAAAATATAAAGTTTTTAGAAATGACAAGATTGGAGAGAGATTTTTGGGAGGCTTATATCAACCAACTAAAGGCAAGGTAAGGATCAAAGAGGATCTGTTGATGCTTAGGTATGGTCTAAGACTTCTACTCGATTGTTAATAACATGTTCATTTCTTGTATGGTTTGGGCTTATATGGATTTGTTGATTGGGTTAAATTGCTTCAAACACTATAAGCTTAAAAAGGAGCTCAAGGTATGTAAGGATTTTCCCTTAATGGTCATGAGACATTAGGGTGGTGAGAAATGCAATGATATTTGAGGAAATGTATATTTTCCCTTTCTAATGTTCATCACAAACCATAACAACATCTAAAAACATTGAATCATTTTTCCAAAAGGCAACCATCTCATGAGATAATTGGAAAGACGAGAGTGTTGGATAGTTTAATGATGCTAGTCAAGGCATTCCTTCCATGTGTTGGGTTAGTGGTATCCTTTTCATTTAATTGATGCACATCTTCTAAAGTTCAAAGAAATATTAAGTGGAGATATCAACAACTAGCTGGGAGAGTGTTAATGACACTAGTAGAAAATGAAGGAGTGACAAGGACATAGATATTTGGAGATTTTTTTACAATCATAATTTGGATGAAGGAGCAATACGATTGTGTAATCTAGTCGTGAGACATGTCTAACTATGAAAAAATATTGGTAGAAACCAAAACTTGGGAGGCATACGAAAACAAAGTAGTGACAAAATGAAAGCCTCATCACAATGCTTGGGTTAAAAAGGGGAATTAAAACCTCTTAGTGTTTTATGAATTGAAAGTTATTTTCAATATTTTTTAAATATTGTTTAAAAGAAATATTTTTTTACATATCTTAAGATCACATTTATTTTCAAAATTTAAAACAAATGGTTTTTTAGTGTAATATGCAATTTCCTTTTTATTATAATAGAAATTATGATTTTTTAAAATATTCAATAATGCATTCAATATACGCTCCTAAATGTCAACGAAAACAAAAAACTATAGTAATTGAAATAATGAATTAACAAAGTAGTAGCCTACATCTCATAGTAATTTGCGACGACGATGACGACGATGGCGGCGGTTAGCGTCCTTTAAGACCAACTCTAGTCTATCGAACCTCAAGAATATTACTTTTCCTATTGTAACCTTTTCAATATTATAGAAAACAAGACTTAGAGTATGCTCAAATTGTCAATAGTTAAGAATGGAATTCATTACAAATGGGTATTCCTATCAAAGTATAATGGAGTTCATTTGATTGACAAGTATAAGATGATATTGGAACATAATATTTATGCACACTAGGAAGGGGTGCATTTTGAATAAATATTTCTCCTAACAATAAAAATCATCAAAATCAAAATGATGTTGGCCTTAGCAACACTATTTAGTATGAGCTTCCATCAAATGAATGTGATCAAGATATAATGAATTCATAAATACATATACAGTGGAGAATGTCTACATGACTTACGAGAAAGGATTTGAGGAGGTAAGTTAGGGGATTTGTATTTGAAATTAAAAAAAGAATTGTATGGCTTGAAGTAAGAACTAAGGGAATGGTGATCGATGAGCATATGAGAGTTAGTGGTTTCGAGAGGAGTTCATTAGATCCAAATATGTACATATAACAAGTGGTACTAGCATCATAATTATTATTTTCATTTATGTAGATGTTATCATAATCATAAGGAGTGGTGAAGGAGCAATTTCTAAAGTAAAACAAGACTTGGGAGAAAAAATTGAGATGACAAAATTGGGGCTTTTGCACAACCATATTAGTTTGGAGGTATGGTATAATGGCTGAAACATCATTATTTCTTCATAAAAGTATGTAAAATAATTGCTTAATGAATATACTATTATTAATTGCAAACCCTTGACCACACCATTAGAGACTAGTTTGAGGCTAGTCACAATGGAGAATCCAAGGACACATGACTAAGGCCTTAGCAACCTATGGTGGTAGTCTGGGACCCCCCTCTTAGCAACCTATGTAGGATAGGTAGGTGACCTTGAACTTAGTAGATGACATCTCATCACTGACTGTTGTCTGAGGGTTTTCCCTTATGCTCAACAACAAGAAATCTATTCACACATAGGGATTCATGTCGTGTTTTGGATTCCATTAGACCCTATTGGTGGTTTCCTCGTCTCTGTCAGTAGTTTTCATCATTGTTTGCTATTCAAAGGGTTTATTTTGCATGCTATGTGCATATGGTATGCGCAACTTGCGAGAGACGCACATGGTTACTAGTTCGTGTACATCTTGTTTGTACGAGTTCTTCCAAATTATCCAGCCTTGGTGTGTACCTCATGTTGGTTGGTTGCAGATGCCCTAATTCCCTCCTTCTAGCGGATTCCATTCCATCGACTTCAGATCATTTATTCTAGAATTGGGATCTAGAGTCCTTTGATTGCCTTGAGACTTGTAGTCATTAGTGGCAAGTTCTCTCACCATCGACAGACTTGGGAATACATCAATGTCCCCTAATCGATGGATTCTTCAATTGTTCGACCTCAACACCTCTATCCACACTTGTTGAATGCATTCAATACCTTGACACCCATTTTCATCATCCGAAGGATGTCTTGCGTATGTTAATGGTATAATCAATGATTCGCAATCAAACGATGTTTCATCATGTTTGACCTCAACACCTTCATTCACATAATGGGACATGTATCATCGACAGTTTGTGTAGAAGACCTCAGAGTATGGTGGCATTTCATATATGCTACTACCTTGATTGCAACAGTTCTTATGGGATTTTAATTCTCATACCATAGAAATGTACCTTGTTATGTACCAGATGTCTTCATTTAGTATGAAGACCATACTCGACTGTATATTGTACATGGATGTGACCACTTAGGACATATGTTTATTATGCATATCCATTATCATTGTACCGATATGTATTAAGGACCGCCATATATACTCTAGATCTGCAGTCGTATGTAGAGAGTTCTCACTGTATATTGCTGAGGAGTGGCCCAGTTCTTCCACTTGGATCTTCACTTCTCCACTCCTCGGAATATTATAATGTATTTTGGCCATTATGTACCCCTCTGACCTCACACATTAGGGGGCATCTGTTATAGCATGATTTGCCACACCTCATGCATCATGCCTTGATGGCATTCCCTTGTCCCTATGCAGACTCACTATACCCCATTTACTCACTATAGCTCTGATGCTCCAGTATAACCCTTTAATAAACATTTTTGAAGACATACATGGGTCACCAATTATACAACTCACGTATTCGCAACTTGCACCATTGTCACCCTCGTACATAAGGTTTTATGCTCAAAAACAAAAAAAACATTGGGAGTTTTCCCCATCAAGTAGTGAATGCCTTGATCCCTAGCCTTGCATATACCAATAAACTCTTTGATTCGACCCTCCATTTCCCATTGGAGGGATATATATTGAGCCTTTGAGAAGCATTAGAGGAGGAGAAACTTGGAGAGTAAAGAGATTATAGAAAAATTGTGTCCCATTGTTATATGCTTGAGTCTGCATCCCTTTGTCCTTCTTGATAGAGCCATTTGTGCTCATCTCCCAAGCTTGCCATTGTCTTTGTGAGCTATCCTTATTATGGAGGATTGAAGTAGTGGAGGCCCGGGTGGAGGGACTTGGGTTCTCGGTTCAGAGGAGGTGCCGATAGAGGTTGTCACATTGTATCTATGTTTTATATTAATAGAAATATCCATTTTTGTCCAAATTTCATGCGTAATTATGTATATTTGTATCCATGGGTCTAATTGCTTTATACATATTTAAATGGAGTATGCTAGATTGAATGCTAACACTTAATATATTATGCTTATATATCTATTTGTTGTTGAGGGAAAATTGTAGGGACAAGCTTTTGATCAAGAGCTCAACGGTAGTCATCTTCAAACATCTGGCTGAGATACGGTTCTTATCCCTTAGTGGTTAATTTCTTTAATTTATCTAGCACGCTTGAGAATGGATTTGATTTCTGGTGTCATACTGTCTGTTGTGGTCCACCCCAAACCATAGGAAGTTTTTCTCCGTAACACGTGACCTTCACTAACCACCCTATGCAATTGTCTTAATTCAACTTTCTTGTAATCTGCTTATGAACAAATTAAAAATCATTTGGTTAATAAATTTGCAAATGGTTTCAACTTTCCTTAAAAAGACATGGTTGAGATCACTTGCAAATGGTTAATTTTGCTTTCAACTATTTTAAATTTGGGAAAAAATCGATGGAAAATATTTGTTTATAAGCTAAGTATGATTATATTACTTCGTAAAATAATTGTACATATCAAAATGTGGTCTCGCTATGTTAATAGAGAAACCTTGTCATTAAACATTCTTGATTTGCCTATGTCATTGGGAAACCTTGCCATTAATCATTCCATAATTGTACATATCAAAATGTGGTTCACCTATGTCATTAAAGAAACCTTGTCATTAATCATTCATAGTCTAGCATGACTACATATACGTCGTAGCTTACAGAGGGTTTGTCGTATTCTTGGCAAAATATGACATCTCTTCTTAAGAGGAAGTGTTGGTGCATTGGTTTGTGGTATTCTTGTCATGACTAAGGTCGTAAGTTCCATCCCCCACTCGGAGAATAGGGTAGCGCCTGGTGTCACATATACATCGTAACCTACAAATGGTTTTTATTATTCTTACCAATATCTAGCACTTCTTAAGAAGAAGTGTTGGTGCCATTCCCTTACTCAGAGAATAGGGTAGCACTTGGTGTCACATATACATCATAACTTGCAAATGCTTTGTATTACTCTTATTAATATCTAGCACTTCTTAAGAAGAAGTGTTGGTGCCATTCCCTTACTCGAAGAATAGAGTAGCACTTGGTATCACATATACATCATAACTTAAAGATAGTTTGTAGTACTCTTAGCAATATCCCACACTTTTTCTATAAAAAAAAATGTTGATGCATTGGTTTGTGATACTCTATACCTCAAATGACTTCAAAAGCTTTGGACAATTTTGTTGTACTCTGGTCATAATTAAGGTAGTAAGTTCCATTCTACCTTAACAATAATATCTATACTATTACAAAAGCTTATGTTGACTCTACTTAATATTAAACGCTGGTTTAGTAATGGGTGGAGTTGGCTAATCTCTAGACCATTTGCACTTAGGCAACAAGATTTGTTGTTGAAAATGAGTTTTTTAGTGTTAAAATTGCAATTTTTACTTCAAAAATGGACTCAGGACCTTCGATTACCCTTGGGGCACCTAGATTATGCAATTCCAATCGGTGGATTTTTGCCAAAAAACTTGCCGAATTTTAGGTGCAAATGGTCTAAAGTTTAGCTTACTGCCTAGTGGGTTGGGAAATAATGATGGTGATAGCAACTTTTCAAAAAATTATGATGTAAAGTTGAGTAGAGGAAAGAAGACAAAGCAAATGGACGAGATTCCAGGCTTATGGACGAGAAAAGTTACACATGCAAATGAAATATAATAATAATCCTTAAAATTAAAGTGGGATTCCAGGCTTGAAAAGTTTTTTTTTTTCAAAGGAAAAAATACCAGTCTTTGTTATTCATAGGAATCAAAAGACATATTATACATATACCACCTTTCTTGTCAGAGAGTAACAATAAAGGTCCAATCAGCACATAGACATTACAATGATCATGCCTGCAAAACATCCATCCAACAAAAATGACATGAGAAAGTCTGATCATAGCAGACTTTTCTCATCATCCCTGATATATCAGGTCATAAAATGATGAGAATATCGGAGGAGATCACAAACAGACATTCTTGAGCAAAACTTGCTGGATGAAAAGTCTCATACAAGACAGACATATAAGAACATATCAAATGCTGAAAAAACAAATGGGATTTATCAGCGAAAAAAGCACAAATTGACCATGTTCTATGACTATTCCATCCAATGATTAAAAAAATGTTCCATATCCCATATCCAATTTCAGAGCCTGCTTGGAGAGATCGTCTCCCAGCGAGTTATGCTCACGGAATATATGCTTGAAGATCACCATAGAGTCACCAAATATGCAAATGGACGAGAAAAGTTACACATGCAAATGAAATATAATAATAATTCTTACAATACCAAATGAAATATAATAATAATCCTTAAAATTAAAGTGAGATTCCAGGCTTATGGACGAGAAAAGGTACACATGCAAATGAAATATAATAATAATCCTTACAGTACCAAAGATTTTGTTTGTCGGGTGCTGAATCCTGGCCATTCATTCCCTATGAAGACTCGAACTCGGGACCACCGTTACCCGATTATTAAATAAGGGGACGTTAATTAAATAGCCCACCTTGTAAAAACCGGCTTTTCACCTGTCACTACTGTGAACGCACTGGTTACAGCCAGCGAAATGGTAGCACTCGACGCGCTCCCCTGTGATTCTGCTCCGCTCGAGATTCCCAAAAAGGTAAAGGAGAAAAGCTGATCCCATCAAAGTTTTCCTCACGAAAGCGGCAGCTGGTGGACTAACTGGAATTTCTACAATAGAGATCCCAAACGGAATCTCCGAGTAGATAAAAAACAACTAAAACGCGCAGCTTTTCAGGTGGATTTTTGACAAAAACCGATCAATTGTTTTTTGTAAAATTGTAATTTTCATAATTGAACAAGTTTTGCAGTTGTATTTGACTGATCTAAACAAAATCCACGAATCTAAAACTACCCAGATTGTTGAAATTGTGATTTAAACACTAAAAATAAAGATTTAGATAAAAATTCAGCCAGTTTCTAGTGTTCGGGTGGATTGGGGGCTTTTTGGTTAAAGTTTATTAAATAAAAAACAACTAAAATATCCCGTTATCTGGACGGATTTTTGACAAAAATGGATCAAATTTATCTTGTAAAAATGTTATCTTCACAATTTGCAATGGTACTTGATTGTTCTAAACATCTTAAACTACCCAAATGGCTGAAATTGTGATTTAAACACTAAAAATTAAGATTTAGATAAAAATTCGTGAGCCAAATTCCGGCGGGTTTGGGGTTGGGGCGGTATATTAGCGTTTATACTGCTCCTTCACAAATGGACACTGACAGAAGCTGTGCATACAATTTTAAGGAGGGATGAATGAATCCCCTCAGACTGCAGCAGAGTACATAGTATAGAGTGGACTATACAGTCCGGTGTATTAATTGAATTAATGAGAAAGTAAATAGGGCTTGTCCTCTATACCCCATTTTCCATTGTTAACTCCATTAATTGGGATCTGCTCCACCGCTTTTCAAGAGCTTCTCTTAGCGGGTAGGATAAACGTTCACCAAAACGTCCAGCTTTGCCGGCGAATTTTGTATAGAAACCGGTTTAGATTTTTAACGGAAAGTGTTATTTTTTCAATTAAAAAATTTCTTCGATTAGATTTAGTTGATCTATACGAAATGGCCTATTTCAAAACGACCCAGATTGCCCAAATTGTAATTTAAAACGTCGAAATCGTTGTTTCAGCAAAATATTCTTTACCAAATTCCGGCGAGTTGGGAGCGTTTTGGTGAACGCTTATAATGCTCCTTCTCTTAGGCTCCGCACATGGAGTGGAAAGGGGCGTTGTTGTAGCCACTAGCCACTCTCATGCAGGCTAAAACTCCTCTCTTGCGCATATGAAAAGAGAGAAGCACTCTGTAGCTGGGTTGGATACGTCCAATCAAATTTAAAATTTATATAATGTGGAGCAGTTTTATTAGATAATCACTCTTTCAAAAACTAACGGTCCTTTTTGTCAGAAAGCTTTACCTGGGTTAGTGTTACACTTCACTTTGGAGCGAAGGCTCATGATGAGGCCTCAAGCGCGCTCGGAGCGCACACTTTCCGCATCATGTGCGGAGGCTATCTGTGCAGGCACGCAATATGAGTAGACGCTGTGTGATTGAGCCTTGAGAGGCATTCTCGTTGTGCGTCTGATCGTTCAGCAGATGATGCGGTGACGAAAACCGAAGGAGGATTCCAGCAGTGTGTGGACAGAATTATGAAGAAAATAAGAATAAAATGAGAGCCTAAGCATCTCAGTGTTTGAGAATTACTTGCATTTCAATAACTTAGCGGTGGTTCCTCTGGATCTGGAGCTGGAATTGGCATTTTCCAAGCGAAGGTTTGATGAATTATCCGGGGAAGCTCTCGTGCCCTCGTCCTCGTCCTCGTCCCGGCGTCGCTGCAATGAGATGAACCAGCAACACGACTATGCTAGATTCCACTCTCAACGTGGACCAGAATGAGAAATACAAGCAGCCATCGAAAGACAACTACGCTTCTCATAAAGCAGCGGCGGTGATGAGCCATGTTTATGTTTTTCCTGAGGTTGCGCATTTTCTCCAAGCATGCTTTCTGTGCAAACGTCGTCTCGGCCCCGGTACGGACATTTACATGTATACGTACCCTTCTTCACTCTTCCTCTTAATGAACCAACCACTCTGTTTAGATCGGCCGGTGAAGTTAGTTAGTATTTTGTATTCCGATCGTTTTTTGCAGGGGTGACGTTGCGTTTTGCCGCGTGAAATGCTGCCATGAGCAGATGCTGATAGACGAATGGAAAGAAAAATTGTCTGCATAGCTGAGAAATATGAAGGAATCATTGGCTCGAGCTAACCAACGTCAGAGTTCTGCTACTAGTCAGAATGTCCAGGCCAGGGCAGTCGCCGCAGGCTAACCAGATCTTAATATTCACAAGCATAGATCTATTCTTAAATAGATCTACCCAGGCCGAAGGGATCAAATCTAGAACTGTAAACTCCTTTTTGAATGGAAATGTTGAGCAATATAGATCTATTCTTAAATATATCTATCCAGGCCGAAGGAATCAAATCTAGAACTGCAAACTCCTTTTTGAAGATGTGAAGTGATCAAATCTAGAATTATAAATCTCTTTGTTAATGAATTTTTTTTTAGGAAATATGAAATATGAAGTGAATGTTTATGATTTTAATTTGTAGTTTTTATATATGTCGTTTAAAAATATATTTAAAATAAATATGTTATTTTTTATAACATTTTTTTTTTTTTTATAAAATATATTTGTTTAGTTTTAGGATGAGCACAAAAAAATTTACACATTTCTCTTTATTAACTACATACTAAATTGTAATATAACTACATACTAAATTGTAATATGTGTTTTTTCAGCTCAATTACAAATTTGCCTAGTTCTAAAGCATAAAAGAACTTACACATCTCCCTCTACTAAACTCTAGAGAGAGATGGTTGTTAATATATTATCTAGAACATAAAAGAATCAGATAAAACATGGTTGTTAATATATTATCATGCAATTAGCACTATAAATCCAAATGATATCTGAGTATCAAATATGATATTATTGTTTTGATAATCTGATTTTTGTTTCCACTCTTGTGTTTAAATGGGTATGATCGTCTGTAAGGGCAGGTTCCTGCCCTTACAATGAATTTTCAGTAGTACAATAATTAGGATCGATTAATACTAATTGGATATTCATGATCTTTGCTACTCTCTCAGTGTTCAGTGTGTCTTATATTTTGATGAAAAATGTAAGGAGTAGTCTAACTAGGGGACCATTTTGATTTTTAGGTTGATTTTTTTGTCTGAATCCAGTGATTTTAACCTATAAAATTTGTAATTTTTTTAGTTTGTTGAGCAATTTTAAACCCAAAAAATGAAATCACATGACATGAAAACCACCTACACCCACACTCTGTAAAATCTAGCAATGTTTTTGCCAGTTTTAAACCAAAAACTAATATAAAGCAGCAAAAAACTGAAAAAATCTTCCCCTGTTTAGACAACTGCAAAATGTAATACCGTGCTGAAATCAAGATAATATGGATTTCCCATGCAATAAAAGTGCTTATGGGCCGTGTCTATCTTTCTTTATCACGTATTGTAAAGATTCGAAGTTTTTTAATCTTTTTTTTTCCTTATTTTGTTCTCTAAATTTTTGGAATTTCGTATAATACTTTTCAAAGTGTTTTTTTTCCAAAAAGTATTTAAGGATATTAAATTTATTGAAAATAAAACAGAATCTTGATTAAAAAAATATTCAGATTCTTATCAAAAAATTATCTACAACTAGATAGTTTAAATATCAAGTTGTTCATCGTTACACAGTGTACAATTTTAACTAATGGCGGAGACTGTGTTGTGTTGGGAGAAGATGTTCTCGACGTTTCGGTCCTCAATCTAGGACCATCATCAGGAGACTAAATCAGCTCGATAGTTTCTGATTCTGAGACTGTACTCTGTACTCTGATGGAAGAAAATGAGTTAAATTTACTTGAGATCTGTGCCGAGTTCAAATCCCTCGGAGTCTACATATTCAGTGTGAGTATTAGTTGAGAATTTGAATTGATAGTATTTAATATATTTACAAACTCATTTTATCAATAGGGTATGAAGTATCAGCGATCTCATTTTATCCAAATTAATTTAGTACTTTTTTATTCGACTTCTGATTTATTAAGATTTGAAGAAGATCAAATTTAGTAGCAATTTCAACATTTTTTATTCTTAAATACTTCAAATTTTGTAATCATCTTTGGAATTTAATTTCTTTTAAAATTTGACCATTTAAATAAATTCAAGTGAATTAAAATTTCCCTATATGATAACGCTGGCAATTAATACGTGTGGAAAGAATCAGAATATAACAGAGTTTAATAGAAATGAACTTAGAGAACTCACTTTTTTTATTTTTAAGGAGGAAATGCATTATATATATATATAGCTTGTCACACAAGCAACAAATCCATTGGATCTGATAATAATAAATAAGGCAAGTGTGGATTCAGTTGCAGATGTTTTTAAACATGGATTTAGTTGGAGCTGTTTCTATTTCTATTTTATTCATTTCTACATAAATATTTAGCACTTCTCCTTAATGGAGAAATGCATTTTCTACCACACCTAATTGTTTCATGCATTCTTCAAAGTTCTTCTTTCCAAGAGGCTTGGTAAAGATGTCAGCCACATTATCAGTGGTATTACAATATATCAAGTCAATTTCATTTGATTGTATCTTTTCTCTTACAAAATGATGTTGAATTTCAATATGCTTGGTTCTCGCATGATAAATTGGGTTGTGTGCCAATTTAATAGAGCTCTGATTGTCACATTTGAGAACAGTTGGTTTCATTAGTGTTTATTACCAATATCTTCAAGAATTCTCCTTAACCAAACAACTTCACAAGTAGCATTGCATAGAGCTTTGTATTCAGCTTTTGTTGATGATAAAGAAACAGTTGGTTGTTTCTTACTGCTCCATGACACAACCCCTATACCTATGTTGAATGCATATCCTGAAGTTGATTTATGTTGGAATAATGTAGAAATGCTAGGCAAGTATCTAGTTATTGGGTTGATGTGTACTTTCTATGATTAACATGTAGAGGTTTCAGATCCACCTTTCTTGGATCTATGATTTGGTTTGTTGTGACTATCTACACTTATATATTGTAATCAGTTTCACTTGATAATTGAATTGGTTTGAAACCATTCCTTTGTGTGAGTGAGCCTTCGTGCTCTGCCCTCTCTACCTTCTAAATTCTAAGTTGGTATCAGAGCGTTGGTGCTATGTGCTGAGCGTTGGGAGTAACTCTTGAAGAAACCATTGTGTGGAGAAGAGTGCCCACTTGGTTGCTGCGTGTGAGAGTATTGGGCTTGGAGATACCCTGAATATTTTTTTTCTTCAGAGCCAAGTCTGCAAAGACAAGCGATTTCCTCTGACCATGAGTGAAGCAGCGATTTCCTTTGTCATATTTGAAGCAGCGATTTCCTCTACCGTAAGTGAACAACGATTTCCTCTGTCGTATTTGAAGTTTCTTGAAGGAGAGGGATTTCCACCTGGTGAGCCGAAAGGCTGATAATTTTTTTTCTCTCATGTGAGAAGTCTTGACACCGCCTATCAGCTAAAGAAGAGGAGCGGTGACTCCACAAAATTTGCAAAGGAGGAGTGGTGGTGCCGCTTGTCAGCCAAAGGTGAGGAGCGGTGGCACCGCTGAAGCTGCGAAGAGGAAGAGCAGTGCTCAAGCCTTCCCTTATACTGATTTTGGGTAACACGCCCCAGAAACACCTTTGACAAGAAGAGGAGGTGCAATTCTCAATTTTCTTCTCTGGTTGGATACAGATCGGCTCTTCAGATCAGGCGAACTAAGGTAAAATGGAAAATCCACCTCTAGCTGACACTTATGTCAATGAAGCATCCAAATTAAAAGGTGAAAATTATGTCAATTGGAAATTTAAGCTGATGACTGTGCTTGAATCTGTTAATGTGTGGTCAATTTTGATCGGTGATGAGTCGAGGCCTGTAAGTGCCGCATTGCTTCCAGAATGGAATAAGTGGGAGCTGAAAGCAAAAGTAACATTGAGGATGTCTATTAAAGACAACATAATTCCGCATATCAGAAATTGTACGACATCTAAGGCAACATGGGACATGCTCAAAAGTCTTTATCAAACAACTAATGCAAATCAGGTTTTGTTTCTCAAAACGAAATTTTTGTCAATCAAGATGGAGGCTAATGAAGGGGTAAGCAAATTTATTTCTCGCATTAAAGAACTGAGTGATAAAATGGGAGATATAGATGAAATTGTTGAAAGTTCTGATTTAGTAACAGTCACTCTAAAAGGCTTAGTGCCAGACTACAAAGTGTTTACTTCAGCACTTGCAACGAGAGAGAAACCCCCAAATTTTGAAGAACTTACAGGGATTCTAATACAAGAAGAAGAAAGAATGAAGAAGTATGATTTGGACGTTGGAGGTTCAGAACTGGCACTAATGGCAAGAGGTTGATATACACACAGAGGCAAACCATGGAGCAGAACATGGAATGTAGACAAAGGCAAACAATGGAATGGAGACAGAGGAAGATTTCATCCAAAACAGAAAGGTATGGCTTAGATTGATTTTGATAGAAATAATGTGGATGGTCAATATTGGGGAAAACCAAGACACCTCAATAGAAATAAATATCAGAAGAAATTTTATAGAAATAGAAACTACAATGGAAGTCACAATGGAAACTTTGTCAATACAGACTCCTCTGAAATTAATGATTTTAAAAATATGAGATTGTTTATTTCTGAAGATGCTCTATCTGTTGAGACAGATGATGAGAATGCATGGTTCATAGATTCATGTGCATCTGCACATATGTCTTGTAGGAAAGAATGGTTCAATGAATACAATGAGAAACTTGATGGCACTCATATCTATTTAGGAGATAATAGGTCACACAAAGTATAGGGTTATGGAATAATAAATGCGAGATTATCTAATGGGGAATTGAAACAGATTCATAATGTCATGTATGTACCTAGCATTAAGAAAAATTTAATATCTATTTCAACCATAACCGAGAATGACCTGAAAGTAGAGTTTGGCAAGTACCAATGTCATATCAAAGACATTCGAAACCACTACAAGATTGTTTCTACATGTTCAATATGTGGAGCACTGTACAAGATGGATGTGAGCAAAGACAGTCATCAGGCACTTGCATCCACCGTAATCACCACAGAGGAACTATGGCATCAAAGGTATGGCCACATTAACCACCATGGTATTGTATCACTTCAAAATAAATCTATGGTTGAAGGTTTTCATGTAATAAAGAATGAACATTTAGAATGTAGTGCATGTGCACTTGGCAAACATCAAGATGAATTTCCAGTACATCAAGAAAAGAGGAAAATTGGTTTTCTTGAACTAATTCATACAGACCTATGTGGACCTATGCAAACTAGATCTTTAGGAGGTGCATCATATTTTCTAACATTTATTGATGATAGATCTAGATATGCATGAGTGTACTTCATAAGGAGGAAAGGGGATGTATTTGAATACTTCAAGGAGTTCAGAGCTGTGATTGAAAAGAAGACAGAAAAATGCATTAAAATTCTCAGATCCGACAATGGTGGTGAATACATGTCTGGAGATTTCAAGAAATACTGTAAGGATAATGGTATCCAACAACAATTTATAGTATCGCACACTTCTAAGCAAAATGGGATAGTAGAGCGAAAGAACAGAACATTAGTTGAATGTGCATGCAACATGCTCCAAGGTAAGCATATTTCGATTGGTTTTTGGGAAGAAGCTGTGAATACTGTTGTATATTTTAAAAATATCATTCCGAGAAAGAAATTAGAATTTCAAACACCATTTGAGGCTTTCAATGGATATAAACCACAAGTAGTTAAGCATCTATTTATCTTTGGTTGTAAAGCATTTTCCCACATACTAAATGATGATAGGAGGAAACTAGATGCTAAATGACTTGAATGTGTATTTGTTGGGTATTGCAATGATCACAAGTCCTATAAGTTGTTTCACCCTAGCACTCATAAATTAATTGCTAGTAGAGATGTGGTGTTCCATGAACATACAGATACAAGTAACAAAACAGAACAATGGCACAGTCTGACTAACAATGATGAATATGTCAAATTAAACTCAATAGTTCAGGAGCAAGAAGTGGAAGAGCCACAAGAGAAGCAGGAGGAACAGAATAGCAGAAGCAGTAGTGAAAGTAGCAGAAACAACAGTGATAGTAGAAGAAGCAGCATGAACAGCATGAGTACTTCTACAAGTTCAGATGAAGACACAGCAAAAAGCAGAAGGATTATGGATGGAACACCTGCAGGTAATGAAATCCTAAGAAGGTCAACAAGACAGACTCGTCTCCCTCCAAGGTACAATGACTATGATCTAATGACTAATTTAATGAATATCAGTGAACTAATGAATTATAAACAAGCCAAAGATAAAGAAGAATGGGTTGAAGCAATGAACGAAGAATATAACTCAATTATGAAAAATCAGACTTGGGAATTAACTGAGTTACTAGAGGATAAGACACCCATAGGCTCTAAATGGTTGTTTAAATATAAGCTTAAATCATATGGTAGCATAGAAAGATTTAAAGCAAGACTAGTATCAAAAGGCTATGCACAAAAGGAGGGAATTGACTTTGAGGATACTTTTGCACCAATAGCAAAACTAAACACAATTAGAGTTTTGGCTGCATTAGCCACAAATAAATGGAAAATCCATCAATTAGATGTAAAATCTGCTTTCTTAAATTGGTGACTTAAAAGAAGAAGTCTACCTAGTCCAGCTTGAAGGTTTTGTACAGAAAGGACATAAACATCTTGTATGTAAACTAAAAAAAGCTATCTATGGATTAAAACATGCTCCTAGGTCATGGTACATAAAGATTGATACCTCCTTTAATAAGAAAGGTTTAGTTAAAAGCAAAAGTGACCCTATCCTTTATATGAAGAAAGATAAGGAAGGAAATATTTATTTGATATCTTTATATGTAGATGATCGCATCATTACAGGAAATGCATGTAAGTTGATTATAGAAATAATAAATCAACTATCACAAGAGTTTGAAATGAAAGACCTTGGAGAATTACACTATTGTTTGGGACTTGAAGTTTGGAGAGAATCTAGCAAAACTATGATCACTCAAAGTAAGTATGTGAGGGAAATATTGAATAGATTTAACATGATTGATTGCAAAGTATCAACAATTCCTTTAGAACAAAATGTGAAGTTATGCAGTCAAGATGGATCAAAGGATGCAAATGGTAATTTGTATCAACAGTTGGTGGGAATCCTAAATTATCTCACTACCACAAGGCCATATATATCATATGCAGTCATCATTTTGAGCCAATTTATGGCTAAACCAAATGACAACCATTGGAAAGCTGCAAAGAAAGTCCTTAGATATCTGAAAGGGACACTGAACTTTGGTCTTTTATACATTGATAAGTTTGATGTTCAATTGACAGGTTTTTTCTGATTCTGATTGGGTAGGAAATCCAGATGACAGAAGATCTACTACAGGATATGCCTTCAACATTGGATCTGGAGTCGTATCATGGAGTAGCAAGAAACAACCAATTGTTTCTCTATCATCCATGGAAGCAGAATACAAAGCGATGTCTAGTGCAACATGTGAAGCTGTCTAGTTGAGGAGGATTCTTGAAGATATTGGAGAAAAGCAAACAGAACCCACAAAAGTACATTGTGACAATCAAAGTGCAATCAAACTGGCACACAATCTAGTTTATCATGCAAGGACAAAACACATTGAACTGCAACATCATTTTATCAGAGAAAATATTGAGTCTAAGGAAATTGAACTTATTTATTGTAACACAAGTGATAATGTCGATGACATATTTACCAAACATGTTGGCAAGATTCACTTTGAGATCCTTAGGCAGAAATTAGGTGTTGTAGAAAATCCATTTCTACATTAAGGGGGTATGTTGGAATAATGTAGAAATGCTAGGCAGGTATCTAGTTATTGGGTAGATGTGTACTTTCTATGATTAGCATGTAGAGGTTTCAGATCCACCTTTCTTGGATCTATGATTTGGTTTGTTGTGACTATCTACACCTATATATTGTAATCAATTCTCACTTGATAATTGAATTGGTTTGATACCATTCCTTTGTGTGAGCGAGCCTTCATGCTATGCCCTATCTACCTTCTAAATTCTAAGTATTTCCTGTCATTGGGATTTCCGGCCCAATTTGAATCAGATTAACCTGTCAACTCAACATCGCAATTATTAGTATACATAATACCAAAATTAACAGTTCATTTTAGATATCGAAGAACTTTCTTCGCAGCTACCCAGTGACTTTCAAGTGGCTTAGCCATGAATTGACTAAGAATACTGATTGAATATGCTATATTTGGCCTGGTAGTAGTGAGATAGTTCAAATTTCCCACCAACTGTCGATATAAAGTACCATTCACCTCTTTAGTTTCATCAAAACTGGATAACTTAATATTTTGTTCTAAAGGTGTTGTCATTGGCTTGATTCCACTCATATTAAATCTTTCCAGTATTTCCCTTGTGTATTTACTCTGAGTGATCATTGTTTTACCGACTTCTCTCCATATTCAATAATGTATTTCACCAAGATATTTCATTTCAAACATCTGTGATAACTGAATTTTAATATCTTCAATCAAGTGAGAAGCATTGCCTGTGATAATCAAAACATCAACATATAAGGATATCAAAACAACATTCCCTTCTTCGTCCTTTTTGACATACAGATTAGGATCATTTTTGTTTTTCACAAAACCTTGTTGAGCAAAGAATGAATCAATCTTAATATATCAAGGTCTAGGTGCTTGTTTCAAACCATATAAAGCTTTCTTTAGCTTATAGAAAAGATCCTCTTGTCCTTTCTTTAGCTTATAGACAAGATCCTCTTGTCCTTTCTTTATAAATCCTTCAGGATGAACCAAATAAACTTCTTCTTTTAAATCACCATTCAGAAATGTAGATTTAACATCTAACTGATGTATTTTCCAATTGTGTTGTGTAGCTAATGCAATCATGAATCTTTTTGTATTTAATTTAGCTATAGGTGCAAAAGTGTCTTCATAATCAATTCCTTCCTTTTGTGAATATCCTTTTGCAACTAGTCTGGCCTTATATTTGTCAATACTTCCATTTGCATGAAAATTGGTTTTATACAACATTTGCATCCTATGGGAACTTTGTTTTCAAGCAATTCTGTTAACTCCCATGTTTCATTCTTCATTATTGATTCATATTCTTCATTCATTGCATTTTTCCATTCTTCATGATTTTTGGCTTGTTCATAAGTAACATGTTCTTCAATATTCATTACTTGTGTCATCAATGCATAATCTTTATACCTGGAGGGTACATGAATTGTTCATGATGAATTCCTTTGCGTTCCACCACTTTGTTCACTTTCACTTCTTCTTTTCTGAGGTGTAGGATCCCATCTAAGAGGAGTGTTTGTAGTATCCATGTTTCTTTCAATTTGTTCTTGTACATGTTTCTGCTCGTGTACTTGTTCTTCTACCTATTCCTGTTCACAACCTATATCAATTGTAACATGAACATCATTGTCATAAGGAGTATGCCAGACATCATATTTACTTATTTAATCATCTGTATTCTCATGAAAAATCACATCGCTACATGTTATGAGCTTGTGTGTACTAAGATCAAACAATTTGTATGCCTTATGATCATCACAATATCCAAGGAATGTACACTTAATAGATTTTGCATCAAATTTTCTTCGCTCATCTTTGGGAATATGACCAAATGCCTTAGAACCAAATACTCTTAAATGACCAACTTCAGGTTTATAGTCATAAAGGACTTCAAAAGGTGTTTTTAGATCTAGAATCTTAGTTGGACTTCTATTTTTTAAATAAACAACAGTATTAATGGCTTCTGCCCAAAAATGATTAGAGATATTTTTACCTTTTAACATGTTGCGAGCACATTCCACTAATGTCATGTTCTTCCTTTCAGCTACACCATTTTGCTGTGGTGTAGAAGGAACTTTGAATTGTTGAACGATCCCATTGTTCTTGCAATAGCTTTTAAAAGCTCTTGAGGTATATTCTCCACCTTGATTAGATCTGAGAATCTTAATGCATTTTCCTGTTTGCTTTTCCACCATAGTTTTAAATTCTTTAAAATATTTAAATACATCACTATTTTTCCTTATAAAATAAACCCAAGTAAATTTCGATCTTTCATCAACAAATATAAGAAAGTACATTGTACCACTAAGTGACATTTTTTGCATGGGACCATAGACATCAGTATGTATTCAATTATCTCTCTCTGTTGCTTCTCTTTATGCACCGGAAATTCGTTCCTATGTTGCTTACCTAGCGCACAAGCTTCACATTCTATATGCTCATTCTTTAAAACAGGAAGCCCTTCAACCATCAATTTCTTCTGAAGTAGTACTAAGTCATTTTGATTAAGATGTCCATACCTGCGATGCCATAACTCTTCAGTTGTTTTTGTTGTAGATGTTAATGCTTTATGATTGGACTTTGTTACATCAAGTTTATACAGTCCTCCAATTCTTGTCCCTGTGGCTATGACTTTATAATGATTATGAGTATCCTTTACAAGGCAGTGAGACTGCATAAATTCTACATTCAAATTTTGATCATTTAATGAGGAAACTGAAATCAAATTCTTTTTTATGCCTAGAACATACAACACATTGTGAATCTGTTTCATTTGTCCATTAGGTAAACTCACACATATTAATCCATAACCCTAAATATTATGAGATCTATTATATCTTAAATATATGCGTGTTTCATTTGTGCTCTCATGATATTCATCAAACCACTCTTTGACACAAGACATATGAGCTGAGGCACCTGAATCTATGAACCGTGCATTTTCATCATCAGTTTCTGCAGACAATGCAGCTTCAAAAATGAACAACTTTAAATTCTTAAAATCATCATTGATAGAGGTGTCAATTCTCACATAATTTCCATTATGTTTTATGAACTTCTGTTTGGATTCATTAGCTTTCCTTTTATAACAAACTTTAGCATAATGGCTAGGTTTCCCATAGTAAAAACAACCATCATTTTTATTATCATGTGCATCAAATTTTGATTGATTCATACCTCTGTTCCTTGGCTGAAACTTTCCTACTCTGTTTTTGTCCCATGGCTTGCCCCTGTATGGTTGTTTTCCTTTGGCTACTAACGCTAATTTTGAAGTATGAGAGTCCATCTCAAATACCTTCATTCTTTCTTCTTCTTGTAGAAGAATCCCTGTTAACTCATTAAATGTAGGTGGCTTTGCTCTACCTCCTAGACTTGAAATAAAGACATGATAATCTCTCATTAAACCTTTTAGTGTAATAGTCACCATGTCAGAATTGGAAAATTTATCGCTAATTGCAGTTAACGGATCAAATAGATCTTTAATTCTGGAAACATAGGTGACAATATTCTCATGTGCTTCCATTTTCATGGACAATAAATTAGTCTTCAAAAATATAATCCTACTTGAGTTTGTAGTTGCATACAAAAATATCAAAATCTCCCAGGTCTGCTTGGAAGTTTTACAGTCTCTTATGTGTGGAATTATGTTGTCCTTGACAGACATCCGTAACATTATTTTGGCCTTCGTTTCTTGTTTCTCCCATTCTATACCAACAACACCTATGGGTTTGGTTTCATCTCCATTTACAACAGTCCATAGATTCCATGCTTCAAAAATAGTTAATGTCTTAAATTTCCAATCAATGTAATTATCACCATCGAGCTTGGATGCTTCATTCAGATAATTATCTGCAAAAGAATTCGACATTTCTGCGGTAAAGTTTCTTAAACAATTCAACAAAAAAAACCTGGCAAATGCCTATCAGTGAAATTTTCAAACTCCTGCTTTGAGCAACTCGGCACTTGTTTGAAGCCACAGATCAACAAGAAAATGGGCTTAGCCCAACCACTAACTAAACTAGCCATGCCTCCATGAAAACCCTTGACCTCTACTCAAGGCACCAACACGGCCTCTCTCAACCCCCACAAAAATTGCACCTCCTACTCTTATGCCTAGTCTGAGCTCTGATACCAAATTAGAGTATAACAGAGTTTAACAGAGATGAAGCTCTCAGACTCCCTTTATTGATTTTCAAAGGGGAAATGCATTACATATATAGCTTGTCAGACAAGCAACAGATCCATACAAAAATGGATTTGATAATAATCAATAAGGCAAGTGTGGATTCAGTTGCAGTTGTTTCTATTTTATTAATTTATACATTAATATTTAACACCTAGTACGATGTACCCCCAGCTAGCTTGAAGATATTATTTATTTTCACTAATAAATATTATATATCTCGATTAAATATTTTCATGGTAAACCATTATCCAATATTTGTGATATCACAACGTAATGACAAATAATGGGTAGAAGTGATGATCTTGGATCCATGATCCAATCTCCTGAAAAGAGTAGAAGTCACAGTTATAGGTCACTTTACCATAATCTTAAGAATTTCAAGTTAGGTTGTAAAACATGAGTTTATATTCCACCTGGTTAAGAATAATTGCTCGAAATTTCGGGAGAGGAACAGTCGCCAGATTTTAGGTTTTGAGAGTCGACTAAACCATTGCATGGCGGCCAGGGTTTCATCCCTAGTCGCCCCCCTTTTTTCCAGTGAGGCCTGGGGCTTTTGCAGTTTGAGCGAAAGAAGACGGAGCTTTCTTCCTGGTGCACTGTAGGTGCCTTTGGACGGTGACCCTTTCTATGGCGGAGGCAACGTCAATTTTACTGAGAGCTTACAGACCTTTTGAGTGGTGGTTCCCTCTCTTCGGTGGTGCGGTTCTGTTTTGATGGGGATTTTCCATGCTCTGTGATGGCAGCGGAAGCCATTCCCACTAGTGTGGCTGCAAGATGGTTTATGGCAGTGTCTACAGAGTGGAGGGGCCTTGTTGTGTTCATTGGCGAAGGGCATTTTTTCTTCTTACTGCGGTGCTTTTTCCTGCAGTGGCGTCATTTTTTTCTATGGAGGGTTGGAGGTCCTTGTTGGGACTCAGAAATGTCACTTTTTCATCCACTTTATCTTTCGCTATTCCTCACATTTCATCATCCCATTAACCTTTTATCATACCATTTCCATACATATATGTGGGTTTCACCTTATTATTTCCACTTTATTTATTTTTAGTATTAGAAGTTGAATTTATGATTAAATATTAGAAAATTAACATGTTTTTCACTAATATCTTAAAGTATGGATGAGCTTTGTAATGTGTAGGAATATGTGAAGGATTAATTCAAAGAAAAGACTTCACGTATATCTCCTCTACCATTTCAAGGATATAGTTATGCAAAGAATATTCCAAGGAGAAGATCATGGAGATTTGGTTGAGCGACATGTGGAGGATTGGTGAGAGATATGTGGAGGATTTGAAGGGATCATATCTTGTAATAATAGGAAAGTAGTTGAGTGGTTGAGTGAATAGTGGACCTCTCATTATGAGATGGTTATTTCCTTCATGTATAAAAGAGAGTGCCCTCTCTTCATTTCAATAATCTTAAATGCTAGATTATCTTAGAATATCTTAGATCTTAGATTATCTTAGAGAATAGTAGATTGTAGAATTTAGTCTTGACTTTGTAAGATGGAGAAGGGAATTCTTAGATTTTGTTCATAATATTGGTTTTAGTGCTCTCATGATTTGCCATTGATTCTAGTAATGTAAATTAAGATTGATGATTGTTAATGTGAGCTCACATGTTTTGTCTTGTTGCTCTTCATATGTTGTCTTTCTTTTATGTAATTTACTTTCAGTCGTGTGTTTCATCTTCCTGCATTAGATTAGCAATTGCATGTTTCAGCTTAAGGGGGGTTAGATTAGATTAATCTTAGTTTCACCGTGGGTTAGATTAGCTTAATTTCGCTTCAATCCTGCATATATTTTGCATGTGCTTCGTAATCCTACTAACCTTGGATTGACAAATTAAATGGCTGGGCAATTACTACAACGGAATTAAAACGACATTAATTCGGCCCAACATTTCGGCGCCGTTTCCGGCGAAGCACAATGGATTGAAGTTTAGTTTGATCTTGTTTTTTGCAAGCGTACACTAGAGATTGAATTTCAATTTATGCAAAGAGTGTTTCAATTATGCAAGTGTGTTTTCTCGCAACTGTGAAGAGTAATTGTTTTTCTTGTACAGAGTGTTTTTTTTAATTTGTTTCAGCAAGAGTGTTTATTTAAAATTTTCATTTATATTTGGGTGTTGTAAGAATCCCTTTTTCAAAATGATTTAACAATGAGTTTAAGCTTGGAACAACTCACTCAGGTCCTTGCAAAAGTAGGGATCTCCTCTTCTCTCGAAGAGGAGATTCTGATAGCAGCCGAGAGCTTAATTACTCCTCTAGAAATAGATGAAGAATTAGCATACAAAGAATCCTGCACATTTGATGGAGAACAATCATGCGAACAAGAGATCGAGGAGGACCACAAGGAGTTGCAGCATGATCTGAGGAGTGAAAACTATGCCTATGAAATCCCTATCGATCGATGGTTTCAAGTGAGTACGAGGTTAGAACAATTTAGTTTTTCTTTTTTTCTAGTTAATTCACAGTTACAACAATTAATTCCACACATTTTGGTTTATCCTCATCTTCTATTTGCAAAATTAACACTGAACATATTCTTATTGTTGTTACGTGAATGGCTACACTAGATATTTAACTACATGTAACAGTTTTCTAGTTCCCAATTAGCATAGAGTAGGTAGATTTTATTTTTAGTTTTTACTTTCACTTAGAATAAGTATGCTCTCCTCCACGCTTCATGCGATCGCAAGGATAAGAAAGTGTGATGTTTTCTAAAATTTTCAGGAATGAATAGTCAATGTTTTGCAACATTCTTAATTGATTTCATCTTTATTTTGCAATTCATTATTTCCATTTGCTAAAAAAAAATTCAATTTGTAAAATAAAACTAGTCTGCAATTTCATTTTTAAGCTAAACAAACACTGAAATTATAATGCTGAAAAGCAACTGAAACAACACAAATCTATTGCATTTTTTTGGCATTTTGGCTTGTTAAAATTCACTAAAACACAGTCGGGACAATCCTATTTTTAGGGACCATAAGGGCTTAGTTTTAAAATATGTTTCCTATCCAAATTATCCCTTTAAATATAGTTTCAAATCCAATTTGAATTCTTCAATTTGGTTCTAAAACGAAAAAGATATGGTCAAAATACTGACTGGGGGTGGAGTAGGCAGCTCAAGAACATAGTTAGGACAGTCATGTCTTGGGAGACCTAATGGATGAATTATAAAAACTTATTTTTAATGCATACTCTCCTATCAATATATTTTACAACACAATTTGAATCATTCAATTTAGATATCGTATGAAGGAGATATGCCCAAAATACTAACTACCTATCCTAAATTTACACTCTAAAAAAGTGCTTTCTCAGCTATTCATTGGCATATTTGACCCATCAATTCTTCTTGTATTAAAAACCTATTTCTATTGGAGATATCTAGATGAATCTATTTTCATCTCCAATTGGAATCACATCAATCCATATTTTAACGAAAAAGTTGTACTCAAAATAGTGACCGTTGGTCTAAGCTGAAACTCACAAACAACATTAGGATGCAGGTTATTACTCAGATTATATGACATACCATATCATAGAATTTTTAAAACCTATTTCTACTAGAAGTAGCCCTATGAATTCACTTTCTTTTGGCTTTGGAATCATTTAAATCGGGCATGAAACAAAGAGGTTATTGCCAAAACACTGTCAGGTAGTCTACGCTGGCCCAACATGATTTAGGTGTAACAATTGTAGCTGAAACATAATGAAAAAAATTAATGCCTCAATGTGAAAGTAATTTGTCCCCATTTACTAAAACTTTTTCAATTTATAAAATTGGCCTGCAAATTCATATGGGATGCGAGTACATTCTTTGAAAATTTTAAACTGAAACAGTGGCTAAGCCTGTGTCACAATTGAGGTACGTCTTCTGAGTCTGGATTATTTATGGTTGAGTGGTAGCAATGCCATCTCTCGCCTTCATCTGAAACTTAATCAACTTCAACTTTCTACCTTGAATTAAATCTGCATAAAACAAAAAATAAAAAAATAGTTAACTCTCTCGGCCAGCTAGGAAAGCTCCTTGACCAATTGGTGATGCATTCATCTCGTTGTAGATCACGGAGAAATACACTCAACAAGAAAATCAATCATTACTTTCCTAGGACTGGGTAGTTAGGTGAGTATTGCATCTCCATCTGAAATGGAAAGGAATTGAAAAAATCTACAACAAATGGCCTGCAAATGGTTGTTACAGCCTTAATAAAAAAAATGCATCCTAGATAAGAACATCTTGATTCGTGTCTCGATTTGTGGGCATATGAAAATGAATTTTGAAAATCTGAGACATGGGTTTTGTGCTTAACATCCTCCTTTACCTGAATTTCCAGCAAATATCGAAACAAAGCCATGATTTGTGATATACCGCTGCTTCTTCAGGAGGGTATTTTCCAGATTTACTGTTGCGGATGGTTCCAAGCAGCTGAAATAGTAAACTCCATTGCTGTGACAATAAAGGCTGAACAAACGCCGAACAAAGCTCAGAAAAAGGGCTGAACAAAGCTCAGAAAAATGGTTGAACAAATAAAAGGTTGAACAAAGAACAGAACAAGGTTGAACAAAGCCCCTAAGCATCAATTGAAAATATTATAATCGTAGAAGCAATTGGACTGGTCTTAACACCACAAAAAGGAGGAAGGTGAGAAGCAAATCGATATGGCAGCTACCGGTGGTTGTTGCAGCTAGTTGTTTAACTGCTTGAATCTGCTTAATTGGTTAAATTCCTTTCATGTTGGTAAAATGACATAATGCAATCCTCTTTTTGCAGATTGGCATAATTTGTATTATTTTTTAATTCTTAGAAACTCTCAGGAAAGAAGTCTATTAAGAACACACACACCGAGCTTCCATCTAAGACCCAAACACACATTTGGTTAAAATCCATATACATACATTGATGTTTTCATTTCAATTTGTTGATGCTGTTTAAATTATGATCATAGCAATATCTTTCAGATGGAGAAATTGATAATTATAAATACACTTAGGTCCGTGCTGGCAATTTCATTTGAATTCTTTATTTTTGTTTTGCAAATCATACAACGCTTTATTTTAGTTGTTTTTGTTTTGTTTAAAAATAAAAATAAAATATATTTGCAAATGGACTTTCTTACATTCTCGAAAACAATACAAATGCATGAATTTTACGCTCTACGATAATTTGTTTTCTTCAAGTCACTTTGGCAATACCCAAAGACAGGAAAAAACACACTTTATTTTTGAAATTCAATTCGCTCGCCTTCGTACTAATTCCTGCTCATAAGTTTGATTGCAGGTTTAGTACTATCATTTTTCAGGTTCGAAGATCGTTAATTTTGCTATTGAAATGATTTGGCGTGAATCACAAAAATTTTAAAAGCATGCCTCGTTGACAATGTTTCTAGGATATTTGATTTTTTAAATCAATAAAAGTGCAATAAACCAATTTTCTCACAACGCGGAAAGTTTCTTGTGTGTTGCAGTCGGCTGTCGCAGTTAGGCTTGTTGCAGCTAGTTGTCGCGCAACTGGCTATCACAACTATGTGGTGTTGCAGTTGGCTTGTTGCATCTAGTTGTCGCGCAACTGGTCGTCGTCGCTGTGTGTCGCAACCATTGTTGTCGCAGTTGGCTGGGTTGTTACAACTATGATCGGATAAAACCAGCAAGGGAAACAGGTAATTTTCTTTGCAGCTTATGTACTTCTTTCTACATGATATGTTTTCTTTTACGAACTTCTCAAAATTTGTATGCTAGGTTGCATGAGGACATGCAACCAGATCAGTTGGGGAGGGAGAACTATATTCAATACATATTCACTAATAAGTTTTCATGCAGGATTTTGTACTAAAGTTTTTTTTCTAGGTTTCAGAGACAATCACATTTTGTTGCTGAAGTGAATTTTCAAAGAAACACAAAACTTTTAAGAAACATGCTTTGATAGACAGCCTGAAGGAGTTGTTACTCATGACGTTTGTTGATAAACATCATAACGTTGGTTGTTACACAGAAACCATCCATAAACTCATTTGCGTCATGATTGTTTATCCATATTTCTCCTTCAGAGGAATTGCACCATCCATGTCTTGAAGTCCACTTTCCATCGCTTTATTTGTCATGAATTCACACATGTCTATCTTTCTGAATTGCATACATCCCTTTATCTTTTTCAGTTCATTTTGCCATTCTATTTTTCCTTCTGAATAAAACCAGCTCCCTTTCCATGACTACATAGCCTTGCCATATCCACTGCTTGATTGTTGACTGGTGTGGGATTCCTAAAGGCCCATCTTTCAACAAGTCTTTCCCCATCGACCTTAGCACCTCATCTGGGATATAGACTAGAGTTCATTTTGACTACCTGGAGGCTTGCATGCATTAATGGCAAGTTCTCTCGCTGACAATCATGGGAATTCATCAATGTTCATTGATTGTCAGATCTTGCAAGTGGCTCGACATTAGCACATCTATTCGCACTTCACAAGATGTACTTGGGTACCTTGGCACTCATTGACATCACTGGTGAGTTACCTCGCATTGGTTAACGACATTCATCAATGGCCAGTAATCCAATGATTTATCTTCATGCTCGACCTCGACACATTTATTCGCATGACTAGAATTGTACCATCGGGTTTTGTAGCAGGTGAAGACTACAAATCCGTTCTCATGAATCCATCAGCAGTTGCAGAAACATGACTTTAGATCTATGAGTGTACCACAGTTCCGCTTTCTGCCTTCCACATTTTCCATTATTTATCAGCAGCAGTTCAGATTCATCCACTTCACATTACAGCAGTTCCAGCAGTTACAGTTGCAGCATCATTTATAGTTACATTTTTATCCTACAGCCGTGACATATTTTCCATTATTTATCAGTAGCAGTTCAGATTCCTCCACTTCACATTACAACACTTCCAGCAGTTACAGCTGCAGCATCATTTACAGTTACATTTTTTATCCTACAGCCGTGACATATTTTCCATGATTCAGCAGCAGCAATTTCAATTCTTTCACTGCCCATGATCCGGCAGTTGCAACCACAGTAGCAGTGATACATTCCATGATCCAGCGGCATTAGCCGCCATTCCTATTGCATCATTCATCTACTTTTTGGGTAAGTGGGGGTATGTTGTTTTCTAAACTTTAATCATGCAATTCCTTGCATTCTAGCAATGAATAATTTGAAAAATTCCCTCACCATTTCTTTCATAGCCCATGCTAGGTTGCATGAGGACATGCAACCACATCAGTTGGGGAGGGGGAACTATATTCAATACATACTCACTACTATCATTCCATTCTTTTCACCACCATCACCCATTTTTCATCTCATTTACCATTCACGAGCATTTCTTTTTCGACAAATCCTCTATTGCACTTTGCTTCATACACATTGATATACATATTGGCATGATTCATAAAGATAACGAAAAAGCTTTCTTATGCACAATGATGCTTTCTATGCACATTAATAGCTTATCATTTTCAGTGAGTGTATGGTTAAATTATTATGCAGCTAGAAAATAGATGACGAAATGAATGTTGTTAACACAAGAACCAACATTCTTTACATTCATGGTTGTCACACAAGAACCACAAGAACCAACCATAAGGAAAATGTCAGTTGTTACTCATGCATTTCACATCATGAAATGAATGTTGTTAACACAAGAACCAACATTCTTTATATTCATGGTTGTCACACAAGAACCAACCATAAGGAAATTCCAGTTGTTACTCATGTATTTCACATCCTGGAAATATTCATTGTTAAAAAGACATCATCAATCAAAGCCAAAGTTTAGATTCCAAAAGTTCTTGAGAAGATCCATACATGGTTGCACGAGGACATGCAACAAGTTCAGTTGGGAGTATGTTAGGACTCAGAAATGTCACTTTTTCATCCACTTTATCTTCCGCTATTCCTCACATTTCATCATCCCATTAACCTTTTATCATACCATTTCCATATATATATGTGGGTTTCACCTTATTATTTCCACTTTATTTATTTTTAGTATTATAAGTGAATTTATGATTAACTATTAGAAAATTAACATGTTTTTCACTAATATCTCAAAGTATGAATGAGCTTTGTAATGTGTAGGAATATGTGAAGGATTAATTCAAAGAAAAGACTTCACGTATATCTCCTCCACCATTTCAAGGAGATAGTTATGCAAAGAATATTCCAAGGAGAAGATCATGGAGATTTGGTTGAGAGACATGTGGAGGATTGGTGAGATATATGTGGAGGATTTGAAGGGATCATATCTTGTAATAATAGAAAAGTATTTGAGTGGTTGAGTGAATAGTGGATCTCTCATTATGAGATGGTTATTTCCTTCATGTATAAAAGAGAGTGCTCTCTCTTCATTTCAATCATCTTAAATGCTATATTATCTTAGAATATCTTAGATCTTAAATTATCTTAGAGAATAGTAGATTGTAGAACTTAGTCTTAAATTTGTAATATAGAGAAGGGAATTCTTATATTTTGTTCATAATATTGGTTTTGATGCTCTCATGATTTGCCATTGATTCTTGTGATGTAAATTAAGATTAATTGATTGTTAATGTGAGCTCACATGTTTTTTCTTGTTGCTCTTCATATGTTGTCTTTCTTTTATGTAATTTACTTTCAGCTGTGTGTTTCATCTTCCTACATTAGATTAGCAATTGCATGTTTCAGCTTTGGGGGGGTAGATTAGATTAGTCTTAGTTTCATGAGGGGTTAGATTAGTTTATTTCGCTTCAGTCCTGCATATACTTTGCATGTGCTTCGTAAGCCTACGAACCTCGGATTAACAAATTAAATGGCTGGGCAATTACTACAACGGAATTAAAACGACATTAATTCGGTCCAACAATCCTCTTGTCTCGAAGGCAAAGGATCATGTGCAGCTACTTGTTTACTTTGTCGATGGATGAATATCTTTCCCCCTTTTGGTGGTATAGACTGTTGCAGGTTTTCTTTTCCCTTTTTCCTGCTACTTTGCTCTCTTGAGCAATTTCTGTATGGGTGTTTTTTTTTCCTTTTTGTAAGCTTTGTTATAGGGTGTTATTTGCTGAATTTTTTGGCTTCTAGTAGTAAGTTCTGGTGCTTTTCACTTTTCTTTAGGTGGTATGGTATTTTCTTGGAGGTTGTATGGTTTTCATGGTATGGCCTGATACTGGATGCTCAATCTGTTGAGCATTGTTTGTGTTTTTTGGCTGGAAATGATACCTAGTATCATAGAAATGTATATCGTTACCTTTGATTCTAATGAATATGAAGGAACTGCTATTTTTCTTCTGAAAAAAAAATAATTCACTTGCTTCACTGATATAGATTTTTGTATTTTTTTCTATTCTTAAATCTATGGAAATATTTTAGTCTTCTGAATGACATAGGATGTATGTTCTTGATACAGTTCTAAGTATAAATTTCTATGCAACATTGATTAGGACTAGTGAGATGGTTTATTCTCTATTTTAACTTGCACACAAACAACATCCAACAATGTAATAATAGTAGCTATGCAATCATTCTAGCATTCGAAACTTTATCTTTGATACAAATCCTTTGCATGTTGATATTCAACTAAACTAGTTTTCATTCTCTTTTTGATATAAATCCTTTTCATGTTGATATCCAACTAAACTAGATCTTTGAAGATGCTCCACACTAAGACATAGATATTTAAAGATGCTCCATGCTAAAACATTGTCATGGTTCACTCCGTATTCAATTTGTATTGTAATGTTCTATTTCCAAGCCAACACAAATGAAAAAAACAATTATAAGTTGTGATTGAACTTGATACTTGTAACCCACCTAGAACTAAAAACATTTTATGTTGTGGAAAGACATTACTTTAAAAGTTATTGTAAAGTTTTATGTTGTTGACCAAGGATGGTCAAGGATGACTGTAATTGAATATTTTATTGCTTAATAATTAAAAGAAGAGACACATATCCAAAGAGGACTGTTGAAGAGTGTTCACTGACCCACTAGGAGGAACAATCTGGTGTAGAAGGCAAAAATGACAAATGGCAGCAACAACATTCACTTTCTAGCTGATGCATGAGGCAACTTCCCTAAAATTGTGGCCATGTTCCCAAGAAAGGAGGAATTAACGAGGTGGCTCATTAAATTAAAAACTGACCCAAAGACCTAGGAAAGCATATATCTATCAAATGAGCATAAGGCTCACACACATTCTAGAGACTAGAACCTTGTGGATTGTTGCACACTAAAAATTTAGGAACACAAGAGGAATTTGATGAGGGGAAAGATAAAGTGAATTGTTGGAGTATTGACTGCAAGTGTGACTGCTGAGTTACAGAGAGGAAAAAACAATCTTCTACATAGTATATTCGACCTGGTGGCTCAGTAAACATGCTCGGGTGTCCTGAAGCAAGTAATCTTGGCTGCTTTTGGGAGACGGTTGGGAGGAACAGTCTTCTTTAGATGTTTGTCCACCTCGAAAGTTAACAGGTTCTATATTGTTCTGGTTTATTATCTTTAATTTGTTTTCTGTTTATTTCTGAAGGATTTCATGAATGACGAAAGCTTCCAAAATTATTATTTGTTTTCAAAATAAAGTAGGAAAATGTTTATTTCATTTAAATTATAAATTAGGTACAATAGAAATGAATTATATTGTTTAAACAGATTTTCATAGTAGAAATTGTAGACTATTTGTTACTATTTAGAAACAATATCATTTTACTATATATAGCTTCACCTAATATTAAGTATTATACATAAATAATAAATTATTATCATTCCTCTATTTTTCTTATAAACTCATACAAAAATAACAAAGAGGATAAACATAGTTATCATCGACATCCTTGGTAAAGATTTCTTGTCTTTTTGTTTTTAACTAAACACGATTTTCTTTTTACAGTTAGGGCTTGCCCATAGTTAAACACAGTGAATCCCTCAATAAAAAATTATAACCTACCAAAAACAACAGATCTAGATTTGAGACGCAATGTCTTCTAGTCAATGAATCGAGACTCTTAAAGTGAAAATACGTATGAATAATGACTATTACCCTGTATCCATTTCATACAGCCGAAAGGCTCATCAATATTCAAACTGATTTAGGGATAACACTTACAAATAACGCATTTGTTGGAATATATTAAACCCACTCACAACTTAGGATAAAATAATTAATCATTATTTGATTAATTATTCACCCATTAGCTTAATTAGTTGGCATCCACTTGCACCTTAAAGTCAAGACATGCCATCTATATCCCAGGAATGATTCATTTCTAATTCTGGGTTGATCTTGATCACCTTTTGACCATCCATAATTAGTATACGGGACTTTACAACAGATTCTTCTTTATTCTACTTTTTCTGCTTTTCCTGCTTTTTTATGGATAAGATAAAAACTAGTCAACTAGTAAACTGACATCTTTTGTTTCCAACCCATCCTCCATTATTTTTTCTCCATTTTCTTGGATTAGCATGTTTTTTCCATCTCTTTGAAAACTCACTCATGCTTTTTCCAACTCATGAGGTCCTTGATAGATTTGGGAAGTGCTTTAGCCACCTATGGGGGTTTGCTATATTTTGGTAAGCCAGCCTTTTTGAGCTTTATGAGTTGTTTCCATACAATTCAATTTTCCTATGAGGGATGTACTATTTATGTACACTATTATTCAACATTATTCAATGGAAGGTTACACACCAATATTCATCTCTTCATTCATATGATTCAGTCTCTTTTCTTCTCTCTATTTTCCTGTGTATGCTTGTGAGAATTCTTAGTAGCAAGATCTATTTCCTATGCTTCTTCTTAGAATCATTGCTCTTAGCATTGACCTATTATTTCTACATGGTATCAGAGCTACATGGAGAACAACCTTTCCATATTCTACAGAGCATCAAGGTTGATCAAGTTCTATAGAGTTGAGGAGCGCTTCCAGTCTCCTATCCCTCTCTGAAGAAGAGCTTGTCTAGCTTACAAGATTTTCTCCTAGTTTGTTTTGTAGGTTGCAGAGAGTGTCTCCTAGAGCATATCAACAACTTCAATATGGATTCAAAATTTCCTCTACTATCTCCTTTCAGCTATGCTGATTGGAAGCCAAAGATGAGTGCATACTTGAAGAGGCAATGTCTCTTTGATGTCTCCATTGGTGCATTAAGTGAACCTGAGTCTTATGAAGAGAATATTGATTGGCTAAATAATTGTGATAGAGCTTATGGAATTATGTGTTTGGGAATGTCTCCAAATATATATCATCTCATAGATTCTCCTGAGTATCTATTTGAGCTTTGGAAAATTTTGGACAAAGCTTTTGGTTTGCAGGAAATTGAAGATGAAGCATGGAGCGAACCTAGCATCTCCTCTTGTTCTCTTTCTCAAGATTTCTTGGCCTCTACATTATCTAATGAATTTGATCATGATGAATAAGTTTCTCCTTATAGTTCATGTTGCTACTGCCCTCTTTGATTTGAATGCTTCCTCCTTCAATGAAGAAGCAAATATTGAAGAGCCATCTTTTTTTGTGTCTCTTGAAGGTTTTTTTTCTTCTTGTGATACTAATGATGAAAAAGAAGTAACATATGGACATGTTGCTGATATTGATGTTGATTATGATCCTATAACCCATTCATTGTTCTCTAAATCTCCTATCTTATATTCTAAGATCTATGTGCTAGATTCTTCACACCTTGTGCATACCTCTCTCATTGATGGTGTGCAACCCAGTAATTTTCAGGATGTTTGCTTAGCCAAATCAAGCCTTATTTGTGTCATACCACTTACCTTACTTGATCTCATGTGATTCAGCATCTCCTCCTTTGTTCTTGGAATCAATACTCAGATCCTTCTTGAAGATTGTGAACATCTCATTCTTTCCTCCTTTCATACAGAGGATTCATTACCAGTGTATTCCCATGAATCTATTGATATGCTTATATGTGATTCTTTGGATTCTGATTTAGAAGCATATTTGTAGGTTGATACACATATAATACCACCATCCATACCATCTACCATACCTATGAATCATCCAAAGACTATACAAATCCCAAGCTCACTAGTTGATTCCTCATTGGTCTCTTATGCAGTGATATTTATCTTACATGGTTTGAAGTGTTTCCTATCTTTCAGTGGCTGGTTATCCATGTCCTTAGTAATATTTGGACTGATATTAAACATGTTTGGATCTATTCTAAAAACTTATGGTTCAGATCTTATGCCCATCAATCATTCAGATTTTTACACCTATCAGTTTTCCCTAGTTGCTCATAATTTTCCTAGTCTAGCCCTATATCCTCATGGAGCCATTGAAGCCTTTGTCCTTGTTGTTCCATATGTAAATATTTCTGATATATCAGAGTTTTATCAGCCTCATATCAGATATATACAGGTGCTACATTAGAATGGAATATTGACATGTGATTCACATCACAATTTTGTAGCTATTCAGGGAATTAGGTGTGAAATAAATTGCCTTATTTTTTGTACTCTTTGGAAATGAGTATGCACAGATCTCTTTTCCATTTCAGATTATGTTTGCATATCAGAGTTTGACAGCAGTAAGAAGCATTCAGATAATGCTTCTACTTCATCAGTTAATGAGATACAAGGAGTCTCTCCTCTTCCTTCTTGCAGGTTCTACACTCTAGCGCATGATCATGGAGTTCATGATTTCTTCAGCAAGACCTTCATCCAGAAGCAGTTCAGTTAGCTCATTAAAGTGAAGATGAAGATATGTTGAAGACATATTTCAAATTTTTTGCCTTGTCCTATCTTGAGGGAGGATTTTCCCCATGTGGTTTTGCCTCTTTCCTCACTTTTCTAGACATAATAATTGTTAAAGGGTGGCCATAGCCTTGTTGCTGGGACCTATATGAATCCATATGCATACATATTTTTTGTCATACCATCATAAATTTAGACTTATAGGGGGGTGTTGGAATATATTAAACCCACTCACAACTTAGGATAACATAATTAATCATTATTTGATTAATTATTCACCCACTAGCTTAATTAGTTGGCATCCACTTGCACCTTAAAGTCAATACATGCCATCTATATCCTAGGAATGATTCATTTCTAATTCTGGGTTGATCTTGACCACCTTTTGACCATCCAGAATTAGTATACAGGACTTCACAGCATATTCTACTTTATTCTGCTTTTTCTGCTTTTCCTACTTTTCTATGGATAAGCCTAAAAGCTAGTCAACTAGGAAATTGGCAGCTTTTGTTTCCAACCCATTCTCCATTAGTTTTTCTCCATTTTCTAGGATTAGCATGTTTTTTCCATCTCCTTGACAACTCACTCATTCTTTTTACAACTCGCGAGGTCCTCGATAGATTTGGGAAGTGCTTTAGCCACCTATGGGGGTTTGCTATATTTTGGTAAGTCGACCTTTTTGAGATTTATGAGTTGTTTCCATACAATTCGATTTTCCTATGAGGGATGTACTATTTATGTACACTATTATTCATCATTATTCAATGGAAGGACACACACCAATATTCATCCCTTCATTCATGTGATTCAGTCTCTTTTCTTCTCTCTATTTTCCTGTGTATAGTTGTGATAATTCTTAGTAGCAAGATCTTTTTCGTATGCTTCTTCTTAGCATCATTGCTCATAGCATTGATCTATTATTTCTACAGCAGTGGTATATTCAATCTAACCGCAAGTTCAAACAAACTTTATATAAAAGATAATAGGGTTCATACAGTAATTAGAGAAAAGAACAACCTCATCATGTTATTGTAAGACATTAGAGAGATGTGTTCCCTATCTAAGGATTTAACACATGTCCAGGTTTCGAGGCCTGTAAGGTTAAAAATCCAAGTAATTTATATAATAACTGAAACCTACAACGAAAGTACCCTAGTTATAGAAACAAAACCCGGGCATCATTTTGGCAATGTTGGCACCCTAAGTTCAAACTTATCATCAACAAAGAAAACATTGTAACCTTTTTAAAAACCATAATGACATATTTTTAACAAAAACATGGATGCAGTAGTCTTAAACAAGCAAACACAATTTCATTCACATAATAATAAGCAATATAACAATTATATAGAGTAGTACTGAGAGATTCGAAGGATTAAAACAAAATAGAAGCAAAAATCACAGTGACTATACTGCCTTTGAACTCTGCTAAAATTTTACAGTAATATTTACAAATGACTGTAATACAACTTCCCACACAGACTCCATGGTCTGTAAACAAAGGTTTTTAAAAATATTATTTCTATATAAACCCCTATCATATCTCAAAGGCTTATAAACAACATTTATCTTTGCCATTAACCCTGTAGAGACAAAACACGAGAGTTGTTTACCAGCAAACAAAGGGGGCTTGTATAAACCCTTGTATCTCCCAAACGAAGCCATACCAAAAAGAGAAACTCTGTTCCATCTTTGCCTCTATCTTTTCACACCATATACCGTCAAGGATTGTAGGGTTTCAAGGTACCTAGGTCTTACCAGGACCCTTCGAAGCTAGGTACCCTCGACCCAAGCTCACTCTTTTCAAGCCAATTTTCATAAAGAAGCAACCATCGAAACCTCCTTCCAATCAAACATTGGATAGAGGTTAAAATTGGACATCGACGACATTATAAGTTAATTTTGCATCAAACTAAAAACAAACAGTTCAAAGGATCAACTTACCCGCAACGTGAATGAACATGTGGCAGGTTGAGTGCATCCTTTTTTCTTCCAATGCTGGAAGGGCCGAGAGCCCTGCGCTCTCCTCACTTGTTCAAAAACACAGAAGAACAATCCATTTGGATTTCGCATAGGGTTTTACCCTTTATCCAGCTAGATGGCACTACAAGCCCTTCACGTGGGCACTTTAACGTTTTAAGCTACCTCCACGTGGATTAAATTTTGTTACCCACTCTCAATAGTTGAGAGTGAAACTCATTGTTTCCTTTAGTCTTTTTAATATCACCTTGGTACTTGTAAACTTTGGATCGTTAGTTGTATAGGAACACAAGGGGCCTAATCCTTCTTTGTGAGACACCTGCAATAATACCAGTTAAGAAATGCCTTAGCTCACATAAGCTAAGTAAGACCCATAACCTTACAACCCTAGCATCAAAATAGGGTTTGTAAGCAGAGGGATTAAAATGTTAAAACATGATGAATCCATCCTTATGGAAATACAAGATAAGCACACTAACTATAACTTATGATAGGGCAGCCATGACACATCAACTTTTGAAAACAAGTAATTTTATCATAAATACTTAAAGCATGTATACTAGTATAGTGTTATATGAATCATGAATGGAGTTATCATATTCAAGTTTTTAAGTATCGGATTTCATAGAATTTCGCTATAGGGTAAGTCCTAAGTTGATAATGGGATGTAGGGATTATAATAATTCTTAAAAACGATATGAAGCTAGGTTAGGTCTTAAATTGATCTAAACACTCCGTAAAAAAAAAAATTTATCATGGAATTTCCTGAGTTGTTACAGGTGGTATCTGAGCATGGTTTTAAAACACTAGGACTGAAGTTTGGCTCAACTCGCATGCTCAATACAAAAATTGGAAAAAAAAATACTGACTTATGTTTAAAAAATTGTTTCTATACAGAAATATAAATCTTTATTTTGCAGGAAATGGAAGGGGTAGAGGCATTTGCTGATGATGGATCACATAAAAATGAACAAAATAATCCAAATAATTTATACGTGGAACTAAATGATCATTCATATGAATTCCTTTGAACTGTAAAAGACTTAAAGGTTGAATTACAGAATGTTAAGGAAGATAATGAAAGAATCTTAAGAGAACGGGAAGAATTAAATCAAATATTGTTGGATAAATTACATAAGGAAAGGATAAAAGAAAAGAACTTGAATATGAATATGGAACTATATCTTGCAAGCGTAAAGGTAAAAAGTGAAAAATTCACTCATAATGAAAGTAATTCCTCCTCATAAATTAATGTTAGGTCACACAGAGAGAAAAATTAATATTCCAGTGAAAGTAATGATAGTGACAACAACCATAAAAAGAGAAAATATAAACCATATGAAGAAATTTTAGGAGAGTTAAAGAAGATAAAACCCCCAATGTTTAATGGTGAGGTGGAAAAAGGATAAGAAGCCGAGGCATGGTTGTCTGGGATGAAAAATTATTTTCAAATCTATAATTACTTAGACAGGATGAAAGCTAGAATGGTTATTTATAACTTAATGGAAAAGATGATATATAGTGGCAGGATATAAAAAGAGTGAAAAACATTAGAGAAAAGTATGTAACTTGGAGGACTTTTAAGAGATAATTTAAAAGAAATTTTTTGTCTAAACAATATTACGAAGAAAAGGCTAAGGAATTTTATGATCTTAAGCTAGGTTCAATGCCTATGAAGGAACTAAGTAGTAAATTTCTAAGTCTATTATGATACATACGTTACATCATCGATGAAAAGCCTAAGATACAGAAAATTCTAATCACTAAACAACAAAAATTTTAAACTTTGAACCTTTAGACGATATAAAATTTTAATCACTAAACAACAAAACTTCTAAGTCTCAATATTTTCAAAAAAATGAAAAGTAACAAAAGTGTGAACAATGATATAGTATAAGCCTGCAACATGGGATAATCTCTATTGCATTCGAACAAAATAAGTATATAAACTATCAAAATCCATTTCAATTCAGGCTGCTACAAAAGATAACTTATATTGACATTCTAACAAAACAAGCTCAATATCCTTTTCTTGCTATTGAAAATGCATTAGTGCATTAGCTCAAAAGAAACACTAGATGAACCACCTACTAAGTGTCGGAGTATTTAAGGACATTTTCACAGCTGTAGAAAATACAATGACACCAAGGCTTGCATCATAGTATTGATAACTTCCAACCCCACAATATTAAAAAAAATCTCACTTCTCCAACTTTGCATAATGGATTATATGAGTTCCTCTTGCATACAAAATCATAACTTTCATTTGACGTACAAATTCCATTGTTTAAACTGAAGTTTGATAACAATTCTCCAGGCTTCATGCACCAAGGACCTATTCGAGGTTTGACAATTGTTTTCAAGATAGGATGACCTTTTTTCTACCGTTCCACCAAAACTAACAAAAAGGTGCTTGGATATTTTAGAAAACATCTTAAGAAAAATCTATATCCTAATTATTTTAGTATTGCTAGACAAGTTAATGGTGTTTGATGTGTTTTCGAAGTTTTATGTATGGTGTGTAGAATGTTTTCACATTGTTAGTATAACCATTGGTTTTGTTAGTGAAATTGTACATACCGTATCTTATATGTTCTTCAAAATCTTTATAGATATATCATATTCATGCTTCAAAATCCTTTGAGAGATATTTCATCGAATGTTTTAATAATGTTGATAACAATCACAATGGAAGGATATTTAACAAGCATACGGTTGGCCATATGTCGAAATATGCAAAACTACAACTGGGAAGTGAAACCCCCATGCCATTTCTTAAGGTCGGTGTCACCTCGATTGAACCAATAGAAAATAAAAAAATAAAAATTCTCATAAATAGAAACAGCCTTTCCAATATTCAACATAAGATATAAAAATATACACACATTTATGGACATATTAGTATACCTCCATGGTGACTATATGTACCCATAGGGAATAAGAACAAAATGGAAATGAATCACGTTGGATGTCAACATGGCTTAGATGATGCCCTGCATATTATATAAGAAGAGAGTTAACACCATCTTCCTCACCATTAGTGAATTATTTGTTGTGCATAACCTGTGTATTTTTAGATGGCTTTCTCTAGTTCATATGACCTCAAAGATTCAAACTAGCCTACGTACAACCTCAAGGGGATTCAATATGTAGCATACAACACTCTTGAGTGTTAATTGGTAACTTACAACTAATGGGATAAAATACAAAATGTTTATTTTTTGTAAGTCTACATTTGTATTAATCGGGCGAAACAAAAAAGTTACATTCGAAAGCATCCTGGACATATTGTTGGGGTAGTCTAAACCCTCCACCCCAACCAGTAAAAATAGTAAGAAAATCATTTTCAGTACAGAATATGGCACAAAAACCCATCCAGAAGATGGGGGCCAATTAATAAACTTCAAAACATTAATGAGTTTCATAGACATTTATACAGTAATATGTATATATACTGAAGAAGAAAAAACGAAAAATAACAAAACTAAGCAAGTAAAACAGAGGTAAGCCAACAGGCTGCAGGTTCTTCAACAACATCAAACTTAAGGGTTTGGGTTCTCCTCAATGATAGGACAACCCCCCTAGAAATACTCATCATTCGTAATTTACAGCTTCTTAATAGGAAGAGGAGAGCATTTGTGAATCGGTACCTCAATGTCATGGACACGCTTGTTGCTCAACTAGGTGATGGTGGAAGGTATTGGAAACGTAGCAGTCGACAAGAGAGGCGTAACTGGGATAGATCTCATGTTGAAGGATTTCATGGGTGCCCCTGTGACACTTCCACTACCCCCTTCATATTTTCCTGGCGTGCAAAGACCTAGTGCAAGGCGTTTCCATGCTGAAGTTGCATCACACTTGTTGAGTTGAGTGTCAATTTCTATCAACCTGGTTTTTCCCTGGAGAATCGAACTCCGAGTGTAGTTCCAAGTTCCAACCATTTCTTCCATGAGGGAGCCCATCATATTCTTAACAATCCAATAATGGTTAAGATGACCTCCCCCAATACCTCTGACCAAGTGTTCAGTGACCAACCTAGATTCCCACTCGTCTATCAATGTGCGCATCGACATGGAAACACCAATGGCATAGCCATCTTCCTACATCGAATGCGAAACCCGTTGAGCTCAACCACTACCACTGCTACCTCGGTGGGGCATGCCACATTGATGAGACATGGTTGCATTAAGATAAAGCTTGACAACAGAGCCTGGATTTTCTCTTGGCCTCTGGATAAACTGATGGAACATACAAGAACTAGTGTGCAAAGCAACCCACTTGGACAAACCAATATCAACCTAGGGAGAGAAACTACAATTGTTCTGAGATACAGGTCGAGGATGGTAGATCCTATGGGAGCTATACTGTGGGAAAGACCAACGACGTATATTAGAGCTGAACTGATATAATATGGTATGAGTCAGAGTCAAACACACTAACATAAAATGAGGCCCCAAGACTTCCCTCGCAAGAGCCATAAACTAGTTGATAGAACTATTGATTTGAGAATCCATTAACGGAGAGTTATGGAAATGATGCCCCTTCCAATGCTCGACGAGATGTAAACCTAGGTTTGCCAACCCTCAAAGTGACCGCAAGGCCATCTTCAAACGATGAGTGTGAATGCCAAAGGCTCCCTTCCATGCCAGCTATATCATCCTCTTCTTGTCTTCGGTGCACCTTAACTGCATCCTTGGAGGATGACGAGGGCCCTTAATGCAAAGTGACATCCTCGTCACCCTATCATCCCACAAATCAAGGCCATGATCACCAACCTCAGGCCATGTGGCACCTGCAGCTAGGAGAAATAAAACAAAATGTTGTTTATGCCATCTATAATCATTAAGCTTAACAAAACTAGAAACTAGGTTAGAATAATTTAACAATCAATTTGGTGGAAATAAGTCTCCAACCTTAGACCGAATTCAATGATTGGAAAGAAACAGTTGCCGACGCTCTTCTAGTGTTAATGGAGAACAAAACTTTGAGTGAACATAATAGAGTTATGGTTGAGAATGGTTTCTCTCACCATTAAGGTAGCAATTTAAAATGAATAAAAGTAATATATCAAGCACATATAAGAGATTCTCAATACACAACCTTAATCACATAATGGACACATTGACTTTACCCTGGAAATCCAATTTATTTTGATAATCTTTGATTACAATGCAACTCATCGCTCTTTATGCTACCTCACCTCTTTGGCCAACCAAAATGCCAAAATCTCTTTGAAGTTAATGTTACAAGAAGATATAGGAGAGCCGGGGGGTGGGAGTAATGGAAAAGCCAAGAGAATGAGATTTTAGTTATGATTCCTCTTTCTTATTTTCATTTTATATTTTTTTTTCTTTGTTTTGTCTCATTTAATTTTTATACTTTCATTGTCATATTACACTTGCAGGTACTGAGTCTTACAACCATTTTCTTGTTCATACCAATTTTGGATCACACTTCCCCATCGAGAATATTTTTGGTCTCTAAAATTTTAGAGTGCCAATTTCCACCAATGTGCCTTTTGTTTTCTTCTTTGGAACATGTATCTAGCTCTTGCTCCTAGATACAACTTTGACTTTGACTCTAGTCCTAGCTCATGGATTTGGCCAGTAGCTCTAGTTTTGGATATGGATCTGCCTCTAGTTCCTAGTTTTCTTTTTCCTATAGTGAATAAATCTACATATACTTTCATATCTAAGCAATCTCCATATCTAAACTCTTCATTTAAAATTCACTCCCATCTTGAGTATGCAAGTATCTTGCATTTTCATTTTTGGACACTGTCCATCTTAGCAGTCAATTAAGTTAAGCTGAATTGTGGTTGAATTATGGTCTTTTCATCTTCACTATTGTATTTATGCAACACTCATTCGATAATGATATCCCATCGATTAATTCCATCACACAACCAATCCATAAGAGGATGGTTGGACTACCTTCTTCTACTAGGACCAATTACTTCTTCGCATGGAAACAACATCCTGCTATTTGCACATGCTTGCCAACACTTTGTTATGCAACAATGTCACTTGAATAAATTCCTTGATGTGTAATCATAGTAGCTTTTTCTATACAAAATATTTAATGAATACTACACATGTATGGTTGTAGGTGACAATTATCAATAGATTATAGCCTTGAAGGTGGGGGAAAGCCTCAAGATTGGGATGGTACTAGGATGAATTGACCTCCTTACACCAATATCTGATACATCTCCATGAAGGAGACGTTCTTCTAGAATATTACATGTAATAATTGGAGTGGGGATGCATGCGTCATTAACATCAACCTGTTGCTCACTTCAATGGTGATGTGGATCTCATGTGTTGTTGTAACTCTTTAGACAACTTCTACTCCATGGGTTAGAAATTCAATGTGTTATATATGTCCTTTATGCTTCACTTGTCACAATCTTCTCTTGGTTGTGTGGTTCTTGGGGAGAAGATTTGGATTAAGCTACCAACACTTTGCTTCCCAATGGTCACTCAACTTGCAGTGTTGGAAAAATTTCTTGGAGTTATTGTATGCAATGCTTAGCATACTCCTTTTCTCCCCGTGCCTCTTAATACAGTATGGATTTAGGGAAGTCTTCTTACCATTCCTCTTCTGAAAACAATTTTAATTTTGTCTCATTTGGCTTTCTTCTCCTAGTAAGATGCCACATGATGGCTCTTTGTTCCACAAAATGAATATACCTTTGATTATCAATAACTAGTAGCACTATGGATTTTTTTCTTGCAACAATGAAAAACAAGGAATTCCCTACATGATGTATACCTTCTTTCTTCTTCTTATTGTTTTCACTGCTCTGTTTGTTGCTTCTTCCAAGTGTTGGTGTAGGTTGAGTCTCTATATTTTCCCCATCATCGCGCTTTTGCAATTTTCCACAAGAATGACAGAGTGGGAGTGTGCTTCCATCTTCCTTCAGTATTTTGCTTTCCTCTAATGAGTAGGACAATTATATCTTGTATTTTTTCTTCAAGATTTTGATCTTGATGTCCGTGTCCTTTCCGATTCTTCCATCAAAACCTAGGCCTTCATACCTGAACCTCGGTTCAAATTCAACATGCCTTAGGCTGGCTTGTCTTCTTTTGCCTATATCTTGTCCATCTTATCCCATATGCCTTAAAAATTTCAAACCAATGACTTTTGTATGTTTTTTAAATTCACCAAAATGTTCCTCAGAAATGTCTTAGGAAGGTGATCTTACCATAGTTGTCTAAGTTGCGGTGTTGGCTTTAGTAGTGGAAATGGAAGGTTATTTTTATTCCTTTCTCTCTTGTGCAACTACTTGTAGCTTCTTCAATGGATCACATTCAAGAGAATGAGATTTTAGTTCTGATTCCTCTTTCTTATTTTCATTTTATATTTTATTTATTTCTTTGTTTTGTCTCATTTAATTTTCATACTTGCATTGTCAAATTGCACTTGCAAGTACTGAGTCTTACAACCACTTTCTTGTTCATATCAATTTTGGATCACACTTCCCCATTGAGAATATTTTTGGTCTCTAAAATTTTAGAGTACCAATATCCACCAATGTGCCTTTTGTTTGCTTCTTTGGAACATGTATCTAGCTCTTGCTCTTGGATAAAACTTTGACTTTGAATCTAGTCTTAGCTCATGGATTTGGCCACTAGCTCTAGTTTTGGATATGGATATGCCTCTAGTTCCTAGTTTGCTTGTTTGTATAGTGAATAAATCTACGTATACTTTCATATCTAAGCAATCTCCATATCTAAACTCTTCATTCAAAATTCACTCCCATCTTGAGTATGCAAGTCTCTTGCATTCTCATTTTTGGACCCTGTCCATCTTAGCAGTCAATTAAGTTAAGTTGAATTGTGGCTGAATTATGGTCTTCTCATGTTCACTATTGTATGTATGCAACACTCATTCGATAGTGATATCCCATCGATTAATTCCATCACCCAACCAATCTGCAAGAGAATGTTTGGACTACCTTCTTCTACTAGGATCAATTGCTTCTTCGTATGGAAACAACATCCTTCTATTTGCACATCCTTACCAACACTTTGTTATGCAACAATGTCACTTGAATAAATTTCTTGATGTATAATGATAGTATCTTTCTCTCTACAAAATATTTAATGAATACTACACATGTATGGTTGTAGGTGACAATCTGGCAATAGGATATAGCCTTGAAGGTGGGGGGAAGCCTCAATATTTGGACGGTACTGGGATGAATTGACTGCCTTACACCAATATCTAATACATCTCGACGAAGAAAATGTTCTTCTAGAATATTACATGTAATAATTGGAGTGGGGATGCCTTTGTCACTAACATCAACATGTTGCTTACTTCAATGGTGATGTGGATCTCATGTGTTGTTGTAACTCTTTATAAAACTTCTACTCCATGGGTTAGAAATTCAATGTGTTCTATATCTCCTTTATGCTTCACTTGGAACACTCTTATCGTGGTTGTGTGGTTCTTGGGGAGGAGCTTTGGATGAAGCTACCAACACTTTGCTTCCCAATGGTCACTCAACTTGCAGTGTTAGCAAAATTTCATGGAGTTGTTGTATGCCATGCTTGGCATACTCCTTTTCTCCATGTGCCTCTTAACACAATATGGATTTAGGGAAATCTTCTTACCATTCCTCCTCTGAATTTTTTTTGGCTTGTGTCATGTGGCTTTCTTCTCCTAGTAAGATGCCACATGATGGCTCTTCTTTCCACAAAATGAATACACCTTTTATTACCAATAACTAGTAGCACTATGGATTTTTTTCTTGCAACAATGAAAAACAAGGAATGCCTTACATGATGTATACCTTCTTTCTTCTTCTTATTGTTTTCATTGCTCTGTTTGTTGCTTCTTCCAAGTGTTGGTGTAGGTTGAGTCTCTACATTTTCCCGAATCCCCATCATCGTGCTTTTGCAATTTTCCACAAGAATGATAGAGTGCGAGTGTGCTTCCAGCTTCCTTCAGTATTTTGCTTTCCTCTAATGAGTAGGACAATTATATCTTGTATTTTTCCTTCAAGATTGTGATCTTGATTTCCGTGTCCTTTTCGTTTCTTCCATCAAAACCTAGGTCTTGATACTTGAACCTCGGTTCAACTTCAACGTGCCTTAGGCTGCCTTGTCTTCTTTTGCCTAGTTCTTTTCCATATTATCCCATATGCCTTAACAATTTCAAGCCAATGAATTTTGTATTCTTTTTAAAATCACCAAAATTTTCTTGAGAAATGTCTTAGGAAGGTGATCTTACCATAGTTTTCTAAGTTGCGGTGTTGGCTTTAGTAGTGGAAATGGAAGTTTATTTTCATTCCTTTCTGTCTTGTGCAACTACTTGTAGCTTTGCCAATGGATCTCATTCAGGAGGATGAGATTTTAGTTTTGATTCCTCTTTCTTATTTTCATTTTATATTTTATTTATTTCTTTGTTTTGTCTCGTTTAATTTTCATACTTTCATTGTGAAACTACACTTGTAGGTACCGAGTCTTACAACCATTTTCTTGTTCATATCAATTTTGGATCACACTTCCCCATTCGGAATATTTTTGGTCTCTAAAATTTTAGAGTACCAATATCCACCAATGTGCCTTTTGTTTGCTTCTTTGGAACATGTATCTAGCTCTTGCTCCTGGATACAACTTTGACTTTGGCTCTAGTCTAAGCTCATGGATTTGGCCGCTAGCTTGAGTTTTGGATATGTAGCTGCCTTTAGTTCCTGGTTTGCTTGTTCCTATAGTGAATAAATCTACGTATACTTTCATATATAAGCAATATCCATATCTAAACTCTTCATTCAAAATTCACTCCCATCTTGAGTATGCAAGTCTCTTGCATTATCATTTTTGGACATTGTCCATCTTAGCAGTCAATTAAGTTAAGCTTAATTGTGGCTGAATTATGGTCTTCTCATGTTCACTATTGTATTTATGCAACACTCATTCGATAGTGATATCCCATCGATTAGTTCCATCAAACAACCAATCCACAAGAGGATGTTTGGACTACCTTCTTCTACAAGGATCAATTGCTTCTTCACAAGGAAACAACATCGTGCTATTTGCACATGCTTACCAACACTTTGTTATGCAACAATGTCACTTGAATAAATTTCTTGATGTGTAATCATAGTAGCTTTTTCTATACAAAATATTTAATGAATACTATATATGTATGGTTGTAGGTGAAAATTATCAATAGGTTATAGCTTTGAAGGTGGGGGAAAGCCTCAAGATTTCGATGGTACTGGGACGAATTGACCTCCTTACACCAATATCTGATACATCTCCATTAAGGAAACATTGTTCTAGAATATTACATGTAATAATTGGAGTGGGGATTCATTTTTCATTAACATCAACCTGTTGCTCACTTCAATGGTGATGTGGATCTCATGTGTCGTTGTATATCTTTAAACAACTTTTACTCTCTAGGTTAGAAATTCAATGTGTTCTATATCTCCTTTATGCTTCACTTGTCACACCCTTTTCTCGGTTGTGTGGTTCTTGGGGAGAAGCTTTGGATGAAGCTACCAACACTTTGCTTCCCAATGGTCACTCAACTTGCAGTGTTGGAAAAAATTCTTGGAGTTGTTGTATGCAATGCTTGGCATACTCCTTTTGTCCCCGTGCCTCTTAATACAATATGGATTTAGGGAATTCTTCTTACCATTCCTCCTCTAATTTTTTTTTGGCTTGGGTCATGTGGATTTCTTCTCCCAGTAATATGCCACATGATGGCTCTTCTTTCCACAAAATGAATATACATTTGATTGCCAATAACTAGTAGCACTATGGATTCTTTTCTTGCAACAATGAAAAGCAAGGGATTCCTTACATGATGTATACCTTCTTTCTTCTTCTTATTGTTTTCACTGCTCTGTTTGTTGCTTCTTCCAAGTGTTGGTGTAGGTTGAGTCTCTACATTTTCCCCATCATCGTGCTTTTGCAATTTGCTACAAGAATGATATAGTGGGAGTGTGCTTCCCTATTCCTTCAATATTTTGATTTCCTCTAATGAGTAGGACAATTATATCTTGTATTTTTTCTTCAAGATTGTGATCTTGATGTCCGTGTCCTTTTCATTTCTTCCATCAAAACCAAGGCCTTCATACTTGAACCTCAGTTCAAATTCAACGTTCCTTAGGCTGCCTTGTCTTCTTTTGCGTAGATCTTGTCCATCTTATCCCATATTCCTTAACAATTTCAAACAAATGACTTTTGTATGCTTTTTAAACTCACCAAAATTTTCCTGAGAAATGTCTTAGGAAGGTGATATCTCCATAGTTGTCTAAGTTGTGGCGTTGGATTTAGTAGTGGAAATGGAAGGTTATTTTTATTCCTTGCTCTCTTGTGCAACTACTTGTAGCTTCGCCAATGGATCTCATTCTAGAGAATGAGATTTTAGTTTTGATTCCTTTTTCTTATTTTCATTTTATATTTTATTTATTTCTTTGTTTTGTCTCATTTTATTTTCATTTTATTTGGATAGCCTCATTGTGCACTCTCGCAAGAGAGTAGATTATCCATCTCACTTTTGACTTGTGTTTGAAAGAGGCAAGCATTTATTGTGATTTATCATTTCAAGGGCCAAAATTGTGGTCAACTGTTTAAAGGTTGAGGCAATACTTCAATTGCCTCCATCACGCTTAATGAACTATGTTTGAACCCCTAGCTTTGGTTGGCACTTTGTACATTAGTGTATATAATTTGGTTTTACCTACCAGAATTTATAACTTTAGTCTAGTCATTTATCCATCTCTATATAGTTTTTTGAGCTTAATGGACTATTAATGCTACAATCTGAGGATTTTTTGTGAAACAATTTCTTCACAGGGTAACGGGTTGTGCCCAGTATGCTTGTGCCTTCGACATGTATATTTCGTCTATGGCATATAGGATAGGATTTCACTCTGCTTTCATTATTGCATTATCCTTAGACCATGATTCATAAAGCTTTGGTATGAACTCGCTTCTTAATGTCACATAACCATTCTACTGCTACTAGAAGTGTTATTATGTAAGCGGTAGAGCTTCCCTGATCATGCAAGGAGTCCCTTGTAGTCCCGCCATGCCTTCAAGCAAAAACCTCAGGTTCTTTCTTATCTTTTATGCTCGCATATCCCATAGGGAATCCTGTTTTTCATCAAATTGTAAATGCATTGCATGAGTCCATTTTCCTTATTTAGCTTAATGTTGACTCCATGCTTCAATTGTATAAGCCATATAGCTTGAGCTTGTCTCAATTCTATCCAAGTAGAGCTTCTTATTTATCCTTTACAACTTGATTATCTCGCATACGAGAGGAAACATTCTCCCGAGTGTCCTTATCTTGCATACGATTCCTTGCATTGAGCATAAGTATGTTCCACTACTTGGAACTAGTTTGCTTTCCTGCAACATGGGTTTCCTCTTTATTGTACTATAAGCATATTTTATTCCTTTTCAAGCTTCCTAATATGAAAAAGACAAAAAAAAAAGCTGGACAGGAAATGATATTGTCTATATTGGAAACCGTCGTGTCACCTTCAAACGTAGCACAATTCATGAATCTATTCATCATGGGTTGGGTTTCTAACACGACCTTAGGATTTGTACTCATTATTTAGATTTTTCGCCACTGATTGGTTAAGATTCCAACACTATGGAGCATCTGTTGATGCCTCCTATGTCACAGAATTGTCTCATATTGCATATTGAGTCTATGTTTCCTAAGTGTCTCCATCTACCTTGTGCTCTGGCTCGAAGGAAGTCTTTAGCTGAAGTTGACCATTCCTCAGTTATGTTGTATCTGCATGTCGGTCATTCTCGATACATGATAGATTTTTGGTACTACAAAACATGGCGGGCCTACTTTCATAATTGGTAGGGGACCTTGAACTTAGCAGATTACATCTCATTAATGGTCGTTGACTGAGTGGTTTCCCTTGTGCTCAACGACAAGAAATCTATTCACACATATGGATTTGTGTCATGTTTTGGATTCCATTAGAACATATCAGTGGTTTCCTCACCTCTGTCAATACTTTTCATAATTGGTTGCTATTCATAGGGTATCTTTCGTATACTACTTGCATCTGGTATGCGCGAGATACACACAGGGTTACTGGTTCATGTACATCTTGTTCATTCGAGTTCTTCCAAATTATCCAGCCTTGTTGTGTACCTTGTGTTGGTTGATGGTGGCTGCCCTAATGAACTCCTTCTAGCGGATTCCATTCCATCAAATTCAAATAATTTATTCTACAATTGGGATCTAGAGTCCTTTGAGTGCCTTGATACTTGTATTCATCGACGACAAGTTCTCTTGCCATCGACAAACTTGGGAATACATCAATGTCCCCTAATCGATGGATTCTTCAAGTGTTCGACCTCAACACCTCTATTCACACTTATTGAATGCACTCAGTACCTTGACATCCATTTTCAGCATTGGAAGGATGTCTTGCATATGTTAATGGTATACATCAATGACTGGTAATCAGATGATGTTTTGATATGTTCGACCTCAACACCTTCATTCACATGATGGGACATGTACCATTGATAGGTTTTTGTAGAAGACCTTAGAGTATGGTGGCATTTCATATATGTTACTACCTTGATCGCAACAGTGCTTATGGGATTTCAATTCTCATACCAGAGCAATGCACCTTGTTATGTACCAGATGTCTTCATTCAGTATGAAGACCATACTTGAGTGTGTATTGTGCGTGGATGTGACCTTTTATGACATATGTATATTATGCATATCCATGACCATTGTACTGATATGTATCTGAGACTGCTATATATACTAGAGATATGCAATCGTATGTAGAGAGTTATGATTGTATATTGGTGACGAGTGGCTAGTTCTTCCACCTGGATCTTCACTACTCCACTCCTGGGAATATTATAATGTATTACGGCCACCATGTACCCCTATGACCTCACATATTAGGGGGCCTCTGTTATAGCATGATTTACCACACCTCATGCATAATTCCTTGATGGCATTCCATTGTCTCTATGCAGACTCACTATACCCCATTTACTCACTATAGCCCTGATGCTCTAGTATAACCTTTTAAAAAACATTTTTGAAGACATATGCAGGTCACCAGTTATACAACTCATGTATACGCAACTTGCACCATTGTCACCCTCGTACATCAGGTTTTATGCTAAAAAAAATAAAAATTATTTGGAGTTTTCCCCATCAAGTAGGGAATGCCTTTATCCTTGGCCTTTCATATGCTAGTAAACATTTTGATTTGACCCTCCATTTCCCATTGGGGGGATATATATTGAGCCTTTGTGAAGCATTAGAGAAGGATAAACTTAGAGAGTAAAGAGACTATAGCAACAAATTGCCCCATTATTATATGCTTGAGTCTGCATCCCTTTGTCCTTGTTGATAGAGCCATTTGTGCTCATCTCCCAACCTTGCTATTGTCTTTGTGAGCCTGCCTTACTATGGAGGATTGAAGTGGTGGAGGCCCAGGTGGAGGGACTTGGGTTCTCGATTTAGACGAGGTGCCGACAGAGGTTGTCACAATGTACCTATGTTTTATATTAATAGAAATATCCATTTTTTGTCCAAATTTCATGTGTGTATATTTGTATCCATGGGTGTAATTGCTTAATAGAAATATCCATTTTTTGTCCAAATTTCATGTGTGTATATTTGTATCTGTCAGATAATAACTCCTGAATTCATATTATTTCTCCATAGAATGCCTTTATTTATACATCCAAAATGACTCTTGGGATCACACATCCGAGAGTCTCTTCATATTCCTACTATTTACACTAATGTATAATCCCGATGGATTATATTCCAACAATCCCCCCCTTAATCCGAAGGGGTGTTAGTAAGTCCGAGCATGTTTCTGAATATTTCAAACTTTTCTCGTCCAAGTGCTTTGGTGAAGATGTCTGGAACTTGATCATTTGTGGAACAATGTCGAAGATGGACTGTCTTGGCCTCTACATGATGTCAAATCAAATGATACTTTGTGTTGATGTGTTTGGTTCGATCATGGAATCTAGGATTCTTAGCCAGCTTGATTGCAAAAGTATTGTCGATCAATAATGGAGTGGAGTTCTCTTGTTTTTCTTGCAAATCTTCAAGTATCTTCCTGAGCCATACTATTTCTTTCGTTGCTTCAGCTGTAGCCACATATTCTGCTTCTGTTGTTGAATCTGCTAGAACTGACTGTTTGCGTGATCTCCATGAGACAGCTGCTGATCCAAGACTCATAGTGTATCCAGAAGTTGATTCTCCTGTCTCCTTATCGCCATCAAAATCTAAGTTTGAGTACCCAATAAGTTTGAAGTCATCCACCTTAGAGTACTTGAGTCCAACGTCTTGAGTCCCCTTCAAGTATCTTAGAACTCTTTTTGCAGCTGACCAGTGTCCTTCACAAGGTTTATGCATGAACCTTGAAAGTATGCCAACAACATAAGAAATATATGGTCTAGTTGTTGTAAGGTAGATAATTCTTCCTACAAGTTGTTGATACTTGGTCGCATCCTCAAATTCTTTTCCTTCACTTGATGTGAGCTTCATTTTCTGTTCCATTGGAGTAGAGACAGGGTTGCATTCTATCATGCAAAATTTGTCTAGTAGTTCTCCAACATATTTTTTCTAAGATAGGAATATGTACTTAGGATGTTGAGTGACTTCAATTCCTAAGTAATAGTGGAGATGTCCCATATCTGTCATTTCAAAGATCTTTTTCAAATCTTTCTTTATGGATGCTATATAGCTCTCATTGTTCCCTGTCATCAAAAGATCATCTATGTACACCACAAGATACACAATAGATCTTCCAACTTTCTTTATAAACAGCGTTACATCATCAAGATCAAAATGTTCGAAATTTAACTTCAAAAGATGCTCGGTTAATTTTTCATACCATGCGTGAGGCGCTTGTTTTAGGCCATACAAGGATTTGACAAGCTTGCATACCTTTTGTTCTTTTCCTTTCACAACAAAGCCTTCTGGATGAGACATGAAGACATTCTCTTTCAAGTCTCCATTCAAGAAAGCAGTTTTCACATCCATCTGATGAACTTTCCACCCATTCTGAGCAGCTAAAGAGAGTAAGGTACGGATGGTAGCCCATTTTGCTGTAGGAGAAAACATTTCTTCATAGTCAATTTTTTCCTTCTGTGCATATCCTTTTGCTACAAGCCTCGCTTTGTGCTTGTCAAGTGAGCCATCTGATCTGTATTTGTTCTTGTACACCCACTTGTAGCCAATTGGTTT
>LPNX010609435.1:547118-570942 GCA_001517045.1 Pseudotsuga menziesii
AAATAACATCTCTGGAAATAACAAACTTCTTGTTTACCTCATCATACAAACGGTATGCCTTGGAGTTTTCTTCGTACCCCAAGAAAATGCATTTTCTGCTTCGAGCACCAAGCTTGTTTCTTTGCTCCTTTGGAATCAAGGCATAACAGGTGGAACCAAAAACTCTGAGATGCCTGACTGAAGGGAGATGGCCAAACCACATTTCATGTGGAGTCTTGTTATCAAGAGCATTTGAGGGACTTCTGTTTCTCAAATAGGCTGCACATTTTACTGCATCACCCCAAAACATTAGTTTTACATTCTTAAAAAACATCATTGAGCGTACCATATTCATTATGGTTTTGTTCATTCTTTCTGCTACACCGTTTTCTTGAGGATTGTAGGGAACTGTAGTCTGATGTGCAATTCCATGTTGGTGAAGATAATATTCAAAATCATTTGAAGTGTATTCTTTCCCATTGTCAGTACGAAGTGTACCAATTTTAGATTGTGCTTGTTTTTCTATCAATGCATGAAAGTCCTTGAATGTTTGAAATGCTTCTGATTTTGTCTTTAATGTGTAAATCCAACACATTCTTGAGTAGTCATCAACAAAGGTCATAAAATACTTATTCCCATTGGCAGAAGGAGTTGGCATTGGGCCACATAAATCAGAATGCACTAATTCTAATTTCCTACTTGCTCTGAATTTATATTCATGGAATGGCAGCTTACTGTGTTTCCCTAATATACATGCATCACATTTGCTCTTCTCTTTGGGAATGGTGGGCAAACCAAATACACCATTCTTTCTCAACAAACAAAGACTGTTATAATTCAGATGACCAAATCTTGCATGTCACAATAAACTTGATGACAAATTACCTTCTCCATGCTGAGAGAGGTAGGCATAGTTTTGAACCCTTTAGCTTCAGCAGCTTCCCATCTTCGTATCCAGTCATGATGACTTGGTTGTCAGAGGACTTTCTTATTTCTACGATTCCATCAAACATGTGGATGGAATGGCCTTGCTGTCGAATCTCCACCAAGGACACCGGGCTTCTCTGCAACTCTGGAAGATAAAGAACATTCTTCAACAAGAAATCAGGGAATCCATGCATCTTCAGCCGAACGGTGCCCATTCCCTTTGGTTTAAGACTTGACTTATCTGCAAAGTAAACTATGCCATTTATTGTTTCATTAAGTTCTTCAAAACAGTCTTTTCTAAAAGTCATGTGTGATGTTGCACCAGTATCAAGTAGCCAACAATATTTGTAAGATGAAAGTGAAGTCATTTCATTAATACCAAGATTACAATGTGCAACAATACAATGAGCAGAATGTGAAGATTTACTAGCATCTTGGTTCTTATTGTCATCTTTCTTCTGGTTATGTCTGTCTTTGATGGAGTCCCACGAAGCCCAACACTGATCTGCTGTGTGTCCAATCTTTCCACAACGCTTGCACTTCAAATCTAATCTTTTGCTGGAGTTGTTTCTGCCTCCTCTACCTCTAAAGTTTCTTCTTTCTCTACCTCTCTTCTTCCTCCACCATTCTGGATAAGTGTCTTTGCTAGAGAGAGTGGCACCAACTATTGATGCCAAAGAGTGCATCTTCACTATGGAATCCGTAACTTACAGAATACTTGGAAAAAGATATGGGATGCAGGTTTAGATTCCTGCTCCTTTACAAATTACAATATGATTCTGCAGCCTATACAAATAATTTTGCAGCTTATCAAAATAATTCAATAGCTCTATATCATTTGTTTTAGAGTACCATTACATGAACAACTCAAAACATCTTATGAAAAGACGCAATGATATATTAATACAATCTATTGTAGCAGAGTGGGTTCTTAACACTTTTACACTCTTCCGGTAATCTTCAACTTCAGTCACAGCAATGGTCCAAACAACTCAAAATGTAGCTTAGGCTCAGTCTTCACCTGTTTCAATAGTAGTCTTTGTGATGGAAAAAATATTCAAAATAAAGCTTTAATCTTCAACTGAGCAGTTTATGACACTCATAGCAAATCTATAGAGAAATTCGCTTCAAAAAAGAGAAGCACGGCATAGACTTATTCTCCAACACATGAACTAGCAGCGATGAGCTCATCAAATACATAGTAATGTGGACAAGGAAGTCACAATAGTCTTTTTATACAACGAGTATGGTTAGACCCTTAGGTTCAAAATGCAGCTTCAAATATTTTTATATCAGCAACTACAGACTTATACTCTTCAATACAAAAGTCACGGGCCTCTTCAATACGTAGCACCCATCCTACATATGAAAAATATTTGCAGACTTTCCTAGAAAACTCCACGCACAGGAATTAGGGCATAAATTAGGTTTTATGCACTTCCAACGGTCATAAGTAAATACAACACCAATATTTTACCTCCATGCAGTTGATGAAAGCGTGAGTCTCCACCAATGGTCTTCAGACATCGGGATTCAAATAAATCGCAGCAGCATATCACAGGTTCAGTCTTCATGCAAATCAAAAGGCGTGATTCTTCACAACGCAGAGGAGTCTCACTCGCAAAACGCAGCACACACGACACACCAGTTCACAGGATTAGGGTTTCCACCCTTTATGCAGTCTCAATGCAGAGATCAGATGCTTCACGGAGTCTTCATGAGGTTAGGGTTTCTAGCAAACACAGTCTTCAACGAACATTCAATAACAAGGCATATTTCTGTTAGTTGCAACTTTCAATTATCAGTCGAAGTCACAACTCTTAGGATATGTTCCTCTCATCGAGGTCGCAGTTCACCTTCTTGCAATGAACAGTCAAAACCATGCAGCAAACGGAGGAAGCATAGCATCTTTGGACCGTTTCATTCCTCAGCGCAGGTATCAGGCAGGGAGAATAACACATACATGAATGCGCATAGGCTGGGAGAGGAGAAACGCATGCAAAGATAGACTGACGATGGGTAAGCAACCTGAAATAGATATGGAAAAAGGTAAACGGAGGTCTGGCAAGCAGACTTCCAGGATTGCAGGCAGGAGTTATGGAGCTCTTATACCACTGTCAGATAATAACTCCCGAATTCATATTATTTCTCCATAGAATGCCTTTATTTATACATCTAAGATGACTCTTGGGATCACACATCCGAGAGTCTCTCCATATTCCTACTATTTGCACTAACGTATAATCTCAACGTATTATATTCCAATAGTATCCATGGGTGTAATTGATTTATACATGTTTAAATGTGGCATGCTAGATTGGATGCTCACACTTAATATATGATGTTTGTATATCTATTTGTTGTTGAGGGAAAATTGTAGGGACAAGCTTTTGATCGAGAGCTCAACAATGGTCGTCTTCGAAAATCCGATTGAGGTACGGTTCTTATCCCTCAATGGTTAGTTTCTTTAATTTATCTAGTACGCTTGAGAATGGATTTTATTTCTAGTGTCATACTGTCTGTTGTGGTCCACCCCAATCCATAAGAAGTTTTTCTCCATAACACGTGACCTTCACCAACCACCCTATGTAATTGTCTTAATTTGAATTTCTTGTAATCCCCTTATGAACAAATTAAAAATCATTTGGTTAATGAATTTACAAATGGTTTAAACTTCCCATAAAAAGACATGGTTGATCAGTTGCAAATGGTTCATTTTGCTTTCAACTATTTTATATTTGGGAAAAAAACGATGGCAAATATTTGTCTATAAGCTAAGTATGATTATATTACTTCGTAAAATAATTGTACATATCAAAATGTGGTCTTGCTATGTTAATAGAGAAACCTTACCATTAAATATTCTTGATTTTCCTATGTCATTGGCAAACCTTTCAATTAATCATTCCATAATTGTACATATCAAAATGTGGCTCGCCTATGTCATTAAAGAAACCTTGTAATTAATTATTCCTAGTCTAGCTAGACTACATATGCATCGTAGCTTATAGAGGGTTTGTAGTACTCTTGGAAAAATTTGACACTTCTTCTTAAGAGGAAGTGTTGGTGCATTGGTTTGCGGTATATTTGTCATGACTGAGGTCGTAAGTTACATCCTCCACCGGGAGAATCGGGTAGTGCCCAGTGTCACATATACATTGTAGTTGGTGCTATTCCCTTGCTCAGAGAATAGGGTAGCGCTTAAAGTCACATATATATCGTATCTTAGAGATGGTTTGTAATAATCTTAGCAATATCCAACACTTTTTCTTGTGTTAAATGCATTGGTTTGTGATACTCTATACCTCAAATGAATTCTAAAACTTTTGACAATTTTGTGATACTCTTTTCATAATTAAGGTCGTAAGTTCTACCTTAACAACAATATCTATACTATTACAAAAGCTTGTGTTGACTCTACTTAATATTAAATGTTGCTTTAGTAATGGGTTGGGTTGCTTAGTTATTGATAAAAATAAAATTAATGATGGTGATCAGTGATCAAATTTTAAGGGTGGGTCTTAATTTCAAATGGAAGGGCATTTATTCTTGGAGCCCTTCTAAGATCAAGGGTAATATAAGTAATTTCACTTACTTTGACAAGTATAAATTACCGAAACCCTTCACCAAAAAAATGCAAAAAATAAATATTGTCCTTTCAATTTTTTACAATTTTTTATAATTGAGCACCCTTTAATATTTACATGAAAAAATGACTCATATTTTCAACAAAACTTATTTTGAACGCATTAAGTTGTCATATATGTATCATTAATTTTGCAGTTCAGTAACATAACAACTATTTTATTATATTTTTTAAAAGTTGGAGCACACTTCATTGTACAAAAAAACTACTTAGACTATGTCCTAACCATATTGAGGCATCCAAGTGCAATCCAAGCTTGAGAGATACAAGAATGATAAGGAATGGGCACCTAACAGAAAATAATACACAACTCATAAAACATTAAAAATAAATTCCTACATACCAAGCAAGTTAGCAAGGCTAGCATAACGAGGGTTAGGGCATTAAATTTTTTTGTTCAACACTTGTCGTGAAATCATACATGTATGGGATGGAGGGGAAATAGAATCAAACCTAAGTCAATTGAATCCTTGCAACTCACTGCATGTCTGAGTCTCAACAATCCACCTTTTAAATTGAACCAAAATACCAAAAGAAGTTTATTAATGGCTAGATTTGAGAAAGTTCTAAGTGTGAGTAATTAATGGCTCGTGGCTCTAAAATTTGTTGTGTTTTGTACCAATCCACGATTCAATGAATCGACCGACAGTCACAGGTAGTAATTTAAGTTATTTAATGAAAACATCTAATGCGTATACCTCTATGTCGAAACCGTTTTCCATGCCGATGTAGGCCACTACCCTCTTTATTGTCTTACCAAAAGGCATGATAATGAGGAAGAAGACCTAAAATTATGGACTTCACCTTCAAAGAATGCCTTGCAATCACATTGGTAGGGAGTGATAAGAAGATCACAACAATACAACGTGTCAAATGTTAGTTGATAGTGTTAATTAAAGACCTATATAGTAAATTTAATATAAGACGTACTTATACTTGTCTCTTACTCTTTGTGTCTTTACACATTTAATATTTTATGGTTGTCTCTATGCCTTCCAAATTTGTATTATAAGGTGAGGATGTGCATGCATAATAATCCTTAGTTATGACTATGAGATGAGGATTTAAAGGGAAGAGGATGTAAAGACAAGTAATTTTTATATGTATTTTGGTAGTGCTGAGGACAAATGTTGTGAGAAACCACAATATTTGGAAGGACGGAGGGAGATTACATCACGATCATGCCACACATCAAAGTGAAGACTATTCTTAAGCCAACAATTTTTTTTTAATTTTATTAATAACCATTGTTTCTCCATATCGTGTGCCCAATGACACTTCTCTATAGCAATGCATAGATTGACCTCTGCATAGTTTGTGATCCTAGCTACATGTCATTATTTGTATTTGCATGACATGGAGTGTTGTTTATAGTTCTCATGAGTCCATGATATTCATGCAATAAATGAAGTCCTATAGAGGAGGACTCATCAAACCGACCTTTTGAATTTCATTTTGACAAAAAAAGAGTGGATATTGGTAGCCAGGTTCACATAGGTAGTAGGCACAAAGTTTTGAGCTCTTTTCAGGCATAGTAGTAGACTAGTAGTTCTTTTTTGTTAAAGTCGTAGTTGTTGACACATTGTCATGCTTTATATTGCATCCCCAAGTGACTCTAGAGTCACTGTCTGGTAGTCATCAGTTATTATTGGTCATTTTGCACAACTAAGCAGTGAGTGCATGGCATGAATGCCTGATTATAATTTATCATATTCCAATATTTTGAATGATGAGTTGAACTTTATAACATAGAAATTTTAACATCTTGAGAAATTTATATGGATGGGTAATTTCAAATGTTTTCCTTTTTTTGAAATATTAATATAAATTATTTTGTTCTTAATTAGAAAGGTAAAATTCAATTCAGATTTTAAATGTTTGGACAATTTTAACTTTACACTTGTAACTTCTAGTAACGGGTAGAATCATTTGGAAGGGCTAGAAAATATTCAATTTTGAAAGCTGAATTGGTGATGCAACTTTTCAAAAAATTATGATGTAAAGTTGAGTAGAGGAAAGAAGACAAAGCCACAGAGTTAAAGTGAGATTCCAGGCTTATGGACGACTCACGAGAAAAGTTACACATGCAAATGAAATATAATAATAATCCTTACAGTACCAAAGATTTTGTTGGTCGGGTGCTGATTCCTGGCCATTCATTCCCTCTGAAGACTCGAACTCGGGACCACCGTTACCCGATTATTAAATAAGGGGACGTTAATTAAATAGCCCACCTTGAAAAAACCGGCTTTCACCTGTCACTACTGGGAACGCACTGGTTACAGCCAGCGAAATGGTTGCACTCGGCGCGCTCACCTGTGATTCTGCTCCGTTCGCGGCCCACCTGTGAATCTGCTCCGTTCGCGGCCCACCTGTGAATCTGCTCCGCCCGAGAAAAGCTGACCCATCAAAGTTTTAGTCACTAAATCGGCGAAATGGGCAGTCCGTGGATTAACAAGAAATTTTAATGTAAGAGTTATTCATTGAATGGCAAAGCATTTAATGTTGGTGTAGTAAGCTTGCTGAATATTGAATCTTGAACCAAGATTTAACTATCATCAAATTTAAAAATGCTATGTAACTTGACAAAAAAAATATATAACATGTTGTAGAGTATTAAATGTTGCAGCAATAGATAATCTTTACCAAATTCTATAATATAGTTTCACGAACGACCAGCAGGGTACATGTGGAGTGGACTGTACAGTACAGTGTATTAATTGAAGTACAGTGTATTAATTGAATTAATGAGAAAGTAAATAGGGCTTGTCTTCTATAGGAGTTAGCTTTCCACCAGACCAACAATGCCTGATGTGAAAGCTTAAGCGAGCCAGATCATCTTATTGATGCAAATGGTCCTGTGAAAAAGTAACTCCGTCCTCTATACCCTATTTGCCATTATTAACTCCATTAATCGTCGGGATCTGCTCCGCCGCTTTTCTAGAGCTTCTTTGCCCACTGCCCAGGCACGCAATATGAGTAGATGCTGTGTGATTGAGCCTTGAGGCATTCTCGTTGTGCGTCTCATCGTTCAGCACACTGCCCAGGCACGCAATATGAGTAGATGCTGTGTGATTGAGCCTTGAGGCATTCTCGTTGTGCGTCTCATCGTTCAGCAGATGCGGTGACGAAAGCCGAGGGGGATTTCTGCAGTGTGTGGACAGACTCATGAAGAAAAGAAGAAGAAAATGAGAGTTAAGCATCTCAGTGTTTGAGAATCACTTGCATTTCAATAACTTAGCGGCGGTTCCTCTGGATCTGGAGCTGGAATTGGCATTTGCCGAGATTTTGAGCGAAGGTTTGTTGAATTATCCAGGGAAGCTCCAGCGCCGTCGTCCTCGTACCGGTGCCGCTGCAATGAGACGAACCAGCAGCACAGCTATGTTAGATTTCGCTCTCAACGCGGACGAGAATGAGAATTACAAGCAGCCACCGGAAGACAGCTGCGCTTCTCGTAAAGCAGCGGCGGTGACGAGCCATGTTTATGTTTTTCATGAGGTTGCCCATTTTCTCCAAGCATGCTTTCTGTGCAAACGCCGTCTCGGCCCCGGTACGGACATTTACATGTACAGGTACCCTTCTTCACTCTGCCTCTTAATGAGCCAACCAACTACTCTGTTTAGATCGGCCGGTGAAGTTACTTAGTATTTTGTATTCCGATCGTGTTTTTGCAGGGGTGACGCTGCATTCTGCAGCGTGGAATGCCGCCATGAGCAGATTGTGATAGACGAATGGAATGAAAAATGCTCCGCGGGGCTGAGAAAGATGAAGGAATCATCGGCTCCAGATAATCAGCGTCAGAATTCTGCTACTAGTCAGAACGTCCAGGTCGGGGCAGTCGCGGCAGGCTAACCGGATCTTAATATTCACAAGCATAGATCTACCAAGGCCGAAGGGATCAAATCTAGAACTGCAAACTCTTTTTTCTGAATGGAAATGTGAAGTGATCAAATCTAGAACTCTAAACTTTTTAGACTTGTTTTTTTAAATGCTGAATTAATGTGAAATCAATGTTTATGGTTTTAATTTGTAATTATATACATAGTTTTAAAAAATATTTAAAGTAGATATGTTATTTTTTATAACATTTTATTAATTTTTATAAACTATAGTTATTTAATTTAAAGATTAAGATGAGTATAAAAAAACTCACACTTTTCTTAAAATTGTAGTATGCCTTTTTTCAGTTTAATTATAGGTTTGTTTAGTTCTAGGATTACACATCTTCCTCTACTAAACTGTATTATGGGTCTGCTCAATTACAAGCTTGGATCAAATAAGCTATGGGTATTAATGTATTATCATGCAATTAGCAATTTAAATCCAAATGTTATCTAGTATCAAATATGATCTTGCTGTTTTGATAATCTGATTTTTGTTTCCACTGTTGTGTTTAATTGGGTACATGTTCGCCCTGACAATGAATTTTCAGTTTTTCAATAATTAGGATCCATCCAAACTAATTGGATATTCATAATTTTTACTCTGTTAGTGTTAAGTGTGCCTTATATTTTGATGAAAAATGTAAGCAGTCATTTAACTAGGGAAGATTTTGATTTTCAATTTGATTTTTTATTGGAATTCCGTGAATTTAATCTACAAATTTGTAATTTTTATTGTTTGATAAACAATTTTAAGTTTAGAAATGAAATCACATTATATGAAACCCCAACACCTACACTTTGTAGATCTAACAATGTTTTTGCCTGTTTTAAAAATTTATAACCAAAAACTGATAAAAACCAACCAAAAACTAAAAAAAATCGCCCCCTGTTTAGACAGCTGCAAAATGTAATGGTATGCCGAAATCAAGATAATATGGATTTCCCATGCAATAAAAGTGTTTGTGGGCGCTAGGAGAATCGGCAACTGGGGACGGGCGGGGCTGGTAACCATGGCACATGGGTTAGTTTGGGGGATTTGAACTCATGACCTTCCATTCACAAACAATTCCATTTACCACTTGCTCTGCCCCCCACGGGCAGTGTCTATCTTTCTCTGTTACTTATCGGAAAGATTCGACTTTTTTTAACCTTTTTTTTCCCATTATTTTGTTCTCTGAATTTTTGGAATTTCTTATAATAGTTTCCAATATGTTTTTTTTCAAAGGTATTTAAGGATATTGAATATATTAAGAACAATACAAAATATTGATTAAAAAAAAATTCAAATTCTTATCAAAAACTTATTTACAATTAAGTAGTTTAAATATCTCCAACTTAAATAGAGTGTATTCTGATGAAAGAAAAAGAGTTAAATTTACTTTAAGATTACGCTGAGTTCAAATCGCTCGGACTCTACATATTCAGTGTGAGTATAAGATGGGATCTTATTGTCTGAATTTGAATTTGAAATATACACAAACGCATTTTATCAATAGAGTATCAGCTATCTTATTTTATTCAACTTCGGATTTATTAAGATTTGAAATTACAGATCAAATTTAGTAGCAATTTCAAGATTCTTTATTCTTAAATGCTTCAAGTTTTGTAATCAACTTTGGAATTTAGTTTCTTTTAAAATTTGACCATTTAAATAAATTCAATTGAATTAAAATTTCCCGTGTCTGGACTCTGTATAATATTTTGCATGGCAGGCGTAAGTAATAACGCTGGCAATTAATATGTGTGGAATTATCTGTCATACGTGATCCAATCTCCTAACAAGAGTTGAAGTCACAGTTATAGGTCACTTTAGCATAATCTTAAGAATTTCAAGTCAGGTTGTAAAACATGAATTTATAGTCCACTTACTTCACCGATATAAATTTTTGTAATTTTTCTTTTCTATTCTTAAATTTATGAAAAGATTTTAATCTATTTTTGTAATTTTTCTTTTCTATTCTTAAATTTATGAAAATATTTTAATCTTTTGAATTATATAAATTAGGATTAGTGATATGGCTTATTATCTGTTTTAACTTGCATACAAACAATAACCAACAATGCAATAGTAGTTATGCAATCATTCTAGCATTCAGAATTTTAATTTGATACAAATCTTTGTATGTTAAAACTAGCTCTCATTCTCTCTTTGATATAAGTCCTTTGCATGCTGATATTCAACTAAATTAGAACTTTAAAGATGTTTCATGCTAAAATATTGTCATGGTTCATTGTGTATTTAATTTTTTTTATAATATTTTATTTCCAAACTAATCCAAATGAAAAATAAATAAATGATAAGTTGTGTTTGAACTCGATACTTCAACTTATCCTTAAAACAAATTATCATTAAATTCTCTTTTTATCATAATGACATTATTCCTTCATGGAAACATTATCCAATTTCTTGGGTTCTTGCAACTTGAGTTATTTGTAGAATATTTGTACTTCAAAACCATTCGCTTGTTAAAAAGATCAAGTTTCAATGCAAGTTTTTAACACCATTCATCTTATCTTGTTATGTTTAAATGCATTTTGATTAAGATTTAAATAAGCTTAAATTAAGCAGTGGTTAAAGATAATAGTGCTAATAATAGTTTTATTTATTTATTGAATACTATTTGTTTTATATTTATATTAATTATATTAATGTTTAGATTATATCATAAATGTATAACTATAACAATCTGGTCATTTTTTTAATGTTTAGTCTTTGTTTGAAAGTTTCATTTCCACAAAACTAAGATTGGCCTATCAACATTTATCAGCCACTTTACTTATAGTTATGATAGTTTATCTATTTATCTATCATTTAAACCTACATAGGATACATAACAATGATTTAAAACATAAATTAAAAACATTAAAAAAACATGGATAAAAAGAAATTAATAAAAAACATTTAGAAAAAGGCTTATTAAATATACCATATGAGGGACGGTCACTCAACTTGAATATGGGATGGTTGTAATAATTAAACATAATTCCATGATACTTCAGATACAATGCATCACAAGAAGCTAAAGTTGAAGCATGATATGTCATTCACATTATGGCAAGCATTTTGAGCACAAGAACAAGATTTTAAAATAAACCAAGTATTTTCCTTCTTAAGGTCGAATAGAACAAAGTTGATCTAAGTGGATTTTAATCACCACCATCATCATCCTTTAAATATAAATATTATATAGTTACAATAATTAATGGAAGAAAAGATAAAAAGACAATACTAAATAGTAATATATATATATGATATTGTTAATAGATTATTTTGAAACATGTAAATTGTTATTACAACTCATGAATTATGATATTGTTAATAGATTATTTTGAAACACGTAAATTGTTATTACAACTCATGAATCATACCATAGTTTATTACTAAACCCGTCTGAGTTGTGAAAACTTTATGGTATAAAAAACTTATGTAAGTATATTGAAATAGTTAATAAATTATGAATCGTTTAATAAAGCAATATGGTGTGGTTATGAAACAAAAAATTAGTTCCTTAATCTATACAAATTATAAAGAAAAAACCTAAGCTAAAATGAAAAATACTTAAACTAAATATTAGGTTGAAATTGTATATCCTAAACAAAATGCACATCATTGACATCATTGAGAATGGAGTTTGTGACCCTTCAATGATTAATTTTATAAGACTTTGTTGGTCTTTGTTTTGTTTTTGTTTTTTCCAATTTATGAATAAGTTTTTTCTGTTTTGAATAATCCAACAACATTCTCATGTAACATGATTAAATTAATCAATCCTAAACTTATCTTTAGATTAATCAAACAATATGGTTAAAGGTCGACCTATTAACTATGCCAAAACAATATGGTTAAATAACTGTGCCGGTACAAAAGTTATATTCATGAATTTTAGTTATAAGTAGCCACGAAGATTTAGTTCTCGTCATCCACAAAAATTAATGAAGATTTAGTTCTCGACATCCACAAAAATGAATGAAAATGTCAAAAATTTAATGAAAATGTGATATTATGTATTAAGAAAAATGGAACACTTGTTAAGAAGGTTAAGAATAATTGAAGTATAATATAGGAAATAATTTACATTGGGTGAATTGGGTGAATGTGTTAGGGGATTGGAAAGTACCATCCTAATTGATAAAAAACACAATGGAATTCATTTAAAAAAATTACATAATTTCTTTAAAATTATATAGGTATAAATCATATAAGCATTCTGGTAGCTTTGTGATATTTATGTTAAGTAAATAATATTAATTTATGGAGATTTAGATAATAAACTAATTGTTTTTAAAAATAATTATTTAAAGTAATATAATAATAGTGTAATTTTATTTATATAATATTGTTGGAGTGATAATAAATTATTAAATTTCAATTTTATATACATATTTTTTCTAAATTATGTGTGCAATTTTCATTCTTTATCATTAAAAATATAAGTTTATATTATTTTATATAATTTTTATTTTAATCACTAAACAACAAAAATTCTAAGTCTCAATATTTTCAAAAAATTGAAAAGTAACAAAAGTTTGAACAATGATATAGTATAAGCTTGCAACATGGGATAATTTCTATTGCATTCGAACAAAATAAGTATATAAACTATCAAACTCCATTTCAATTCAGGGTGCTACAAAATATAACTTGTATTGACATTCTTACAAAATAAGCTTAGTATCCTTTTCTTGCTAGTGAAAATGCATTAGTGCATTAGCTCAAAAGAAATACTAGATAAGCTACCTACTAAGTGCTGGAGTATTTAAGGACATTTTCACAGCTACAGAAAATACAATGACACCGAAGCTTGCATCATAGTATTGATAACTTCCAACCCCACAACATTAAAAAAATCTCACTCCTCCAGCTTTGCATAATGGATTATATGCCAGTTCCTATTGCATACACAATTACAACTTCCATTCGGCATACAAATTCCATTGTTTGAACTGAAGTTTGATAACAATTCTCCAGGCTTCATGCACCAAGGACCTTTTCGAGGTTTGACAGTTGTTTTCGAGATAGGATGACCTTTTTTCTATCGTGCCACTAAAACTAACAAAAGGGTGCTTGGATATTTTAGAAAACATCTTAAGAAAAATCTATATACTAATTATTTTAGTATTGCCAGACAAGTTAATGGTGTTTGATGCGTTTTCAGTTTTTTTTGTATGGTGTGGAGAATGTTTTCAAATTGTTAGTATAACCTTTGATTTTGTCAATGAAATTGTACTTACCGTATCTTATATGTTCTTGAATTTTTTTTATAGAGATAGCATATACTATGCTTCGAAATACTTTGAGAGACACCTCATCGAATGCTTTAATAATGTTGATAACAATCACAATTGAAGAATCTTTAACAAGCATACAATTGGCCATATGTCGAAATATACAAAACTACAACTGGCAAGTGAAACCCCCATGCCATTTCTCAAGGTCGATGCCACCTCTATTGAACCAATAGAAAATAAATAAATAAAAATTCTCATAAAATGAACCAACCTTTCCAATATTCAAAAAAAGATATAAAAACATACACATGTATGCACATATTAGTATACCTCCATGGTGACTATATGTCCCCACAGGGAATAAGAACAAAAGGGAAATGGATCATGTTGGATGTCAACTTGGCTTAGAGGATTCCCCACATATGATATAAGAAGAGAGTTAACACCATCTTCCTCACCATTAGTAAATTATTTGTTGTGCATAACCTGTGTATTTTTAGATGGCTTTCTCTAGTTCATATGACCTCAAAGATTCAAACCAACCTACGTACAACCTCAAGGGGATTCAATATGTAGCGTACAACACTCTTGAGTGTTAATTAGTAACTCATGACCAATGGGAAATAAAACAAAATGTTGTTTATGCCATCTATAATCATTAAGCTTAACAAAACTAGAAACTAGGTTAGAATAATTTAACAGTCAATTTAGTGGTAATAAGTCTCCAACCTTAGACCAAACCTAATGATGGGTAATAAATAGTTGTCGACGCTCTTCTAGTGTTAATGGAGAACAAAATTTTGAGTGAACATAATAAAGTTATGGTTGAGAATGATTTCTCTCACCATTAAGGTAGCAATTTAAAATGAATAAAAGTAATATATCAAGCACATATAAGAGATTCTCACTACACAACATTAATCACATAATGGACACATTGACTTTACCCTAGCCCTAGAAATCCAATTTATTTTGACAATATTTGATTACAATGCAACTCATCGTTCGTTGTGCTTCCTCACCTCTTTAGCCAACCAAAATGCCAAAATATCTTTGAATTTAATGTTACAAGAAGATATAGCAAAGCCGGGGGGGTTAATGGGAAGGCTAAGAGAATGAGATTTTAGTTCATATTCCTCTTTCTTATATTTTCATTTTATATTTTATTTATTTCTTTGTTTTGTCTCATTTAATTTTCATACTTTCATTGCCTTTTATGCTTTATCTAACCTTCATTAATTATCAAATTACACTTGCAGGTACTGATTCTTACAACTATTTTCTTGTTCATATCAATTTTGGATCACACTTCCCCATTGAGAAGCTTTTTGGTCTCTAAAATATTAAAGTACCAATATCCACCAATGTGACCTATGTTTGCTTCTTTGGAACATGTATCTAGCTCTTGCTCCTGGATACAACTTTGACTTTGACTCTATTTCTAGCTCATGGATTTGGCCACTAGATCTAGTTTTGGATATGGATTTGGCCACTAGATCTAGTTTTGAATATGGATATGCATCTAGTTCCTAGCCTTGCTTGTTCCTATAGTGAATAACTTTAGGATACTCTCATATCTAAGCAATATTTAGATCTAAGCTCTTCATTCAGAATTCACTCCCATCTTGAGTATGCAAGTCTCTTGCAATCTCATTTTTAGACACTGTCCATCTTAGTAGTCAATTAAGTTAAGCTGAATTGTGGTTGACTTATGGTCTTCTTATGTTCACTATTGAATTTTTGCAACACTCATTCGATAGTGATATCCCATCAATTAATTCCATCACACAACCAATCCACAAGAGGATGTTTGGACTTGAGACTTCCCATGTTATGGGATAATAAAACAAGTTCCATACTTGATCCCATGCTGATCAATGCATCGTGTATAAAAATATTTATGTGATCCACCGTGGAGTCCTTGGCAAGACTACTCTCAATCTGGTAGATTAATTCACATCTACATAATACTCCAAATATTAAAAAATAAGCACCTTCTTCTACTAGGATCAATTTCTTCTTTGCATGGAAACAACGTTCTGCTATTTGCACATGCTTACCAACACTTTGTTATGCAACAATGTCACTTGAATAAATTTATTGATGTGTAATCATAGTAGATTCTTCTATCCAAAATATTTAATGAATACTACACATGTATGGTTGTAGGTGGCAATCATCAATAAGTTATAGCCTTGAAGGAGGGGGAAAGCCTCAATATTTGGATGGTACTGAGATGAATTGACCTCCTTACACCAATCTCTAATACATCTCCATGAAGGAAACGTTCTTCTAGAATATTACATGTAATAATTGGAGTGGGGATACCTTTGTCATTAAAATCAAACTGTTTCTCACTGCAATGGTGATGTGGATCTCATGTGTTGTTGTAACTCTTTAGACAACTTTTGCTCCTTGGTTTAGAAATTCAATGTGTTCTATATCTCCTTTATGCTTCACTTGTCACACTCTTCTCTTGGTTGTGTGGTTCTTGGGGAGAAGCTTTGGATGAAGCTACCAACACTTTGCTTCCCAATGGTCACTCAACTTGCAGTGTTGGAAAAAGTTCTTGGAGTTGGTGTATGCAATGCTTGGCATACTCCTTTTCTCCCCGTGCCTATTAATACAATATGGATTTAGGGAAGTCTTCTTACCATTCCTCCTCTAAAAAAAATTTGGTTTGTGGCATGTGTCTTTCTTCTCCTAGTAAGATGCCACATGATGGCTCTTCTTTCCACAAAATTAATATACCCTTGATTACCAATAACTAGTAGCACTATGGCCTTTTTTCTTGCAACAATGAAATACAAGGGATGCCTTACATGATGTATACCTTCTTTCTTCTGCTTATTGTTTTCATTGCTATGTTTGTTGATTATCCTAAGTGTTGGTGTGTTGAAATATTGTAACTTCGAAGAATATTCTATATGTATTTCTTTGTGGTCCCCGATGGTCCTACCGAGAGAACCACTTGTATTACTTTGTACCCCGATGCTCCTAATCGGAAGAACTAATAAGAGTCATGAGGTAGTCCCCTCTAATTGTAAAGGTGGGCATTAGCACCCCAGTGTGGTTACTTGAGCCTACATGTGTAACTCAAGCCTACATGATTAACTCGAGCCTACATGACAGATGAGTTAACTTAAGTGAACGGATGAATATAAATAGAGGTGTAGTGCTCCTCATTTGGGACACACACTCTCACTTGTGTAGTGCATTAGTGGAGAAGAGAAGTAGTTGGAGAAGGAGGAGGATTAGGCTTTGATCTCCTTGTTGGTTTTATCTTTTATCTTTTTGGGGACATCTATATTGAGGAAGCTTTTGCTGGGTTTTTCCCTTTAGGGTTTTCCCAGGATAAATCTTTGTGTTCCTTTTGTATGGTTGTGCTTGTCTATCTTTCCGTGATCCTGTTTATATGCTTTTGTTATGAAAATGAAATGAAATACTGATGTCTTAGTTAAGCATATGAAAAGTTAACATGGTGTAGGTTGAGTTTCTACATTTTCCCCAACATCGTGCTTTTGCAATTTGCCACAAGAATGATAGAGTGGGAGTGTGCTTCCCTCTTCCTTTAGTATTTTTATTTCCTCTAATGAGTAGGACAATTATATCTTGTATTTTTCCTTCAATATTGTGATCTTGATGTCCGTGGCCTTTTCGTTTCTTCCAAAAAAACCTAGTCCTTCATACTTGAACCTTGGTTCAACTTCAATGTGCCTTAGGCTGCCTTGTCTTCTCTTTCCTAGATCATGTCCATCTTATCCCATATGGCTTAACAATTTCAAACCAATGACTTTTGTATGCTTTTTAAATTCACCAAAATGTTCTTGAGAAATGTCTTAGGAAGGTGACCTTACCATAGTTGTCTAAGTTGTGGTGTTGGATTTAGTAGTGGAAATGGAAGGTTATTTTTATTCCTTGGTCTCTTTTGCAACTACTTGTAGCTTCACAAATGCTTATTCCTTCAATTCCAACTCTTATTGTAACTAATTTTTCATCTAATTCAACCCATCCTATTGCTAACAATCCATCTGGATTACCATCCCTTCCAATTGCACTAGTTGGACCTTGATCCTAGGGTGTTCCCATGAAGATGTGTAACAATTTTTGGAAAGAGGAGGGCACAAAGGGAATAAAAAAGGATCTTGATCAAGATTTTTTAAAGCCCTCAATCGAGCTTTTAAATTCTTTATCGAGGGATTAATAAAGCGCTCGATCGAGCCTGTTATTAATGCTCGATCAAGCAATCATTAGAGGAAATTTGTGGTCTAAAATGGGCCTTATAAGGAAAATGAGGTAACAATAAATTATTTTCAGTTGGAATTCGAGAACCAATAGAATTTCAATAAAATGAGTCCACCATAATGGTTGACTTGACATATTTGTCATAAAAATAACCTACTTTTTTTGTTCATATTTTCAACATATATTCGAGTGTTTTTTCTCAAATTTCGATCGGGAGGGCTCGTTGGATGCGGAATTAAATTCCGCATCCTCAAGTACCCACACTTCATACTTTTGAAGGACCCCGCTATCCAAAAAACAAGAAATACCCGAAAAATTGTGATGATGATGTAATCATCACATTTTTTTAGGTATTTCTTATTTTTGGGGTAGCATGGTTTGTCAAAAGTATACATTGTGGGTACTCGTTGGATGCGGAACATCCAACGAGCCCTCTCGATCAAAATCCGAGTAAAAACACACAGAAATGTGTAGAAAATACAAATAAAAATAGTAGTCTTTTCTTTCTTCCTCCAAAATTAATAAATATTATTTTATTGTTTACCTTAGGAGGCCCATTTTAGGCCTTAAATTTCCTCTAATGGGAGGTCAATGGAGTGTTAGAGTCTAGATCGAGCAATTGTCTCAAGCTTCTGGAAACTATTTAAAAAAGCACGGAGTGACTTATTTTCAACACAATTATTGTTGAAAGTGTTGACCAAGGGTTTGTGAGCTCGATAGAGGGTGAACCTATTTGCAACAACCACCACCAAGACACCCCTTATACTACCACCCTTAAACGCTTAAAATAATAGTTAAAGATTTTATTTAAAATTATTTTTTTGTAAACTAGTTAGTATATTTAAAAAAAATGTAAAACTAATTATTTTCATTGTGTTTTGTAACATAGATTTACATAGTTTTGTTTATTTAATAATTTAATTTAGATTTAATATTTTTTAATGTGCTTTATAATTTATATTTATATTTTTTAATTATGTTTTTATAATACACACACAATACGAAACAAATTATAACTTGAAATTCTAGTATTATAGAATCAAAGTTAAATATACCTAGTTCTCAAAAAACCAAATTCGTGTTAATGTATACATTAAGTGGTGAATGATTCTCTTGGGATGTCATGTGTGTTGGTTTAAGGTGTTTTTTTGGTTTTATATGCATGAAAGATTAACTTAGGGCATAGGACCAATGTTTCTCCATCGACCATGTTGAGGGTTTAGTGATTCATAACTAGTTCTCTAAAACTTGTTTGTCCTAATTGGAGACCATATATCCCCTTGGGAGGTCATACATTTGGTTTTGAGGAATGTTTTCCTGGGATTGGATTTTTTTTATTCATTTTGTGACAAAAGTCTAGGTTTTCACCCCAATCAAGATGAAACATTCCCCCGAGTGTCCTTATCTTGCATACGCTTCCTTGCATTGAGCATAAGTATGTTCAACTGCTTGGAACTAGTTTGCTTGCTCGCAACATGGGTTACCTCTTTATTGTACTATAAGCATATTTTATTCCTTTTCAAGCTTCCTAAAATGAAAAAGACAAAAAAAAAACAAAAAAAAAAACATAAAAAGCTGGACAGGAAATGATATTGTCTATATTGGCAACTGTCATGTCACCTTTAAACATAGCACAATTCATGAATCTATTCATCATGGGTTGGGTTTCTAACATGACCTTAGGAATTGTACTAGTTATTTAGAGTTTTCTCCTCTTATTGGTTAAGATTCCAATCACTATGGAGCTTTTGTTGATGCCTCTTGTGTCACAGAGTTGTCTCAGATTGCATATTGAGTCTATGTTTCCTAAGTGTCTCCACCTGCCTCATGCTTGGGTTCGAAGTAAGTCTTTAGCTCAAGTCAACCATTCCTAAGTTACGTTGTATTTGCATGTCAATCATTCTACGGTACATGACAGAGTTGTGGTACTACCTGACACGGCGGGCCTACTTTCATAATTTTTAGGTGACCTTGAACTTAGCATATGGCATCTCATTAATGGTCATTGATTGAGTGGTTTCCCTTGTGCTCAATGACAATAAATCTATTCACACATAGGGATTTGTGTCATGTTTTGGATTCCATTACACCATATTGGTGGTTTCCTCGCCTCTGTCAATAATTTTCAACATTGGTTGCTATTCAAAAGGTCTCTTTCACATACTACTCGCATTTGGTATGCACGAGATACACACAAGGTCACTGGTTCGTGTACATCTTGTCCGTCCGAGTTCTTCCAAATTATTGAGCCTTGTTGTGTACCTCGTGTTGGTTGATGGTGGATGCCCTAATGAACTCCTTCTAGCGGATTCCATTCCATTGACTTCAAATAATTTATTCTACAATTGGGATCTAGAGTCCTTTGAGTGCCTTGAGACTTGCAGTCATCAGTGGCAAGTTCTCTCACCATTGATGGACTTGGGAATACATCAATATCCCCTAATCGATGGATTCTTCAAGTGTTCGACCTCAACACCTCTAATTACACTTGTTGAATGCACTTAATACCTTGACACCTATTTTCATCACCAGAAGGATGTCTTGTGTATGTTAATGGTATACATCAATGACCGGTAATCAGATGATGTTTTGATATGTTCGACCTCAACACCTTCATTCACATGATGGGACATGTACCATTGGTAGTTTGTGTAGAAGACCTTGGAATATGGTGGAATTTCATATAGGCTACTACCTTGATCACAACAGTGGTTATGGGATTTCAATTCTCATACCAAAGCAACGTACCTTGTTATGTACCAGATGTCTTCATTCGGTATGAAGACCATACTCGACTGTGTATTGTGCATGGATGTGAGATTTTATGTAATATGTATATTATGCATATCGATGACCATTGTACTGATATATGTATATGAGACTGCTATATATACTAGAGATCTGCATCTGTATGTAGAGACTTATCATTGTATATTGGTGACGAGTGGCTAGTTATTCCACTTGGATCTTCACTACTCCACTCCTAGGAATATTATAATGTATTTCGGCCATCATGTACCCTTCTGATCTCACATATTAGGGGGCATCTGTTATAGCATGATTTTCCACACCTCATGCATAATGCCTTAATGGCATTTCCTTGTCTCTATGCAAACTTACTATACCCCATTTACTCACTATAGCCCTGATGCTCTAGTATAACCTTTTAAAAAACATTTTTGAAGACATACGCGGGTCACTAGTTATACAACTCACGTATATGCAACTTGCACCATTGTCACCCTCATACATCAGGTCTTATGCTCAAAAACAAAAAATTATTTGGAGTTCTCCCCATCAAGTAGCGAATGCCTTGATCCTTGGCCTTCCATATGTTAGTAAAAATTTTGATTCGACCCTCCATTTCCCATTGGAGGGCTATATATTGAGCCTTTGTGAAGCATTAGAGGAGGATACACTTAGAGAGTAAAGAGACTATAGCAAAAACTTGCCCCATTATTATATGCTTGAGTTTGCATCCGTTTGTCCTCATTGATAGAGCAATTTGTGCCCATCTCCCAACCTTGATATTGTCTTTATGAGCCTGCCTTACCATGGAGGATTGAAGTGGTGGAGGCCCAGGTAGAGGGACCTAGGTTCTCGGTTCAGACGAGGTGCCGACAGAGGTTGTCACATTGTACCTATGTTTTATATTAATAGAAATATCCAATTTTTGTCCAAATTTCATGTGTGTATATTTGTATCCATGGGTGTAATTGATTTATACATGTTTAAATGGAGCATGCTAGATTGAATGCTAACACTTAATATATTATGCTTGTATATCTATTTGTTGTTGAGGGCAAATTGTAGGGACAATATTTTGATCAAGAGCTCAACGGTGGTCATCTTCGAACATTCGGTTGAGGTATGGTTCTTATCCCTCAGTGGTCAATTTCTTTAATTTATCTAGTACGCTTGAGAATGGATTTGATTTCTGGTGTCATACTGTCTGTTGTGGTCCACCCCAATCCATAAGAATTTTTTTTCGTAACACGTGACCTTCGCCAACCACCCTATGTAATTGTCTTAATTTAACTTTATTGTAATCCGCTTATGAACAAATTAAAAATCATTTGGTTAATGAATTTGCAAATGGGTTCAACTTCCCTTAAAAAGATATGGTTGATCACTTGCAAATGGTCCATTTTGCTTTCAACTATTTTATATTTGAGAAAAAATAAATGGCAAATATTTGTTTGTAATCTAAGTAGGATTATATATTATATTACTTCGTAAAATAATTGTACATATCAAAATGTGGTCTCTCTATGTTAAGAGAGAAACCTCGCCATTAAACATTCTTGATTTTCCTATGTGATTGGGAAACCTTGCCATTTATCATTCCATAATTGTACATATCAAAATGTTGCTCACCTATGTCATTAAAGAAACCTTGTGATTAATCATTCCTAGTCTATCACGTTGGAGCTTACATATGGTTTGTAGTACTCTTGGAAAAATATGACACTTCTTCTTAAAAGTGCATTGGTTTGTGAAATTATTTTCATGATTGATGTCGTAATTTCCATCCCCACCCAGAGAATAGGCTAACTCCTCGTGTCCATTCCTTTATTCCCTTCTGGGTTGGAATTTCAAATGACGGACACCTGCAAACAAAAATCTTGACGGTCTCGGCAAAGTCTTAGTTGTATTTGACGGGTAAATTGACCCTTGACGGGCATTTACCCGTCAAATTCCATCTCCATTACAGTACCAAAGATTTTGTTGGTCGGGTGGTGATTCGTGGCCATTCATTGAATCATTACCCATGAAGACTCGAACTCGGGAGTCGGGACCACGGTAAAATCTTGGCTGTATTTGACGGGTAAATTGACCCATGACGGGCATTTACCCGTCAAATTCCATCCCTGCTCGGGACCACCGTTTCTCGATTAAATAAGGGGACGGTTAAATAGCCCACCTTGTAAAAACCAGATTTCAGTTGTCACTACTGGGAATGCACTGGTTACAGACCGAAATGGTAGGATGGTATCACTCGGCGTGCTCACCAGTGAAATGTTATTTTGCTCTGCTCGGCGCCCGCGAGTCCGCGACCCACCTGTGAATCTGCTCCGCCCGAGAAAAGCTGACCCCATCGAAGTTTTTGTCACGAAATCAGCAGTCGGTGGACTAACGAGAAATTATACAATATAGATTCAGGAACGACCTTCTCAGACTGCAGCAGAGTACAAAGTGTAAAGTGGACTGTACAGTATAGTGTATTAATTGAATTAATGAGAAAGTAAATAGGGCTTGTCCTCTATACCCCATTTGCGATGGCGAGAGCTAATGACCGAGCTGCAGAGTCATTAAGACTCCTGCAGCTGTCTTTACTGTCAGTGTTGCACGGGTGATGGGATACTCTCACTCCCGTAGAATCACACGATCTCGAAAAACGAGCAAGAACCATCTATGCCCATCGCTTATTTACCATGGTATACATGTATGATGCCCACCGTACAGTCCATCATACATGCATGCAAATACAAACCCATGGCGGGCCGCTCAAGGTTTTGCTTTGTTTACCCCGATTTTTAAATGTAAATAAAAGAAGCAAGTTTAGATTTTTTTTAAGTATCTTTTTAGTTTCGAGCAACTATTTTATTAAACACCGCGGTGTTGATGAATTAAAATATCAATATTTTTTTTAAATATTTTTTTAAATTATATTATTTTTTTTAATTATAAATAATATTTAATAAATTAAAATATTAATATTTGGATATTGTATTTAGTAATTTTTTTTGTTATAAAATGTAATATCAAAAATAAAAAAATGTAATATTAGTAATTTCTTTTTTGTTAGAAATATTAGTATATTTTAATCACTCGAGAGTTAGGTGTCTTTTCCTAAATAAGTCTTTTCCTAAATAACTCAACACTAGATCTACACCTTAACAAAATGAGCTAT
>LPNX010609435.1:571243-586603 GCA_001517045.1 Pseudotsuga menziesii
CTGCTTCCTCCCACCAGTGTTTTGCAAAACTGCTTCCTCCCACCAGTGGGCAGTTTTGCAAAACACTCGCCATTTGCAAAACACTGGTGGGAGAAAACGGGGCAGTTTTGCAAAACACTGGTTAAGATAACTCGTATATGAAAGGGATTGTATAAATTACATCCTTGTACCAGAAATTAACGACTAAAATTAAGCATTCCAAGGATTAAATTCCCCAGAAATCGAGTTTATAAAATTGCATTGAGGATTAAGGCCAATTAGTAATTATTGTTATATGTATGGAACCTGCATTTTTTTTAATCAGAATCTCATATCCCACTCCGTATATGAAACGTTGAGAAAAAACGAGAAACCAAAATTCTAGAGAGAAAACTTGGCAAATCTCTACAGAACGTGGAGATGAGTACATGTTGGGACAGACTTGGCAGAGATCTACAAGACGTGAAGATGAGTACATGTTGGGACAGACTTGGGAAAGCTCTACTGCAATTGGTCAAACAAGAGTGGGAGAGGGAACATGTGATGAAACACTGAATGAATCCAAGACGAAATTCATTTTATGGATTTTTTATGCATTTTCCAATTTGTATACAAGGAGTAGATGGAAGTTGGTTTTGAAATAAAGTTACATGATGTTCTAATCTCAAGACTATTCTAGATGGACATTAAGACTATTCTAGATGGACATTGATTTTAAAAGAGAATTATGATGTTCTATAATTGTTTGGAGAGTTAATTAATCTCGTAGCAAATGAATGATCTTTCCAATCATAAATTCAATAAAAATATGGAAAAAAATTAGGCATCAACAAAGTTTTACCATTATTCAAGATCCATGCATGGTGGGAAAACCTCACACAATATCCTTAGAGGTTTTTCCCAATTCTAAATTGTGAAAAATTCATTCAATGATATGTATCAATGGGAAACCTAACTTTCTTTATCACCAAATTCAGGATACAAGATTAGATGACTTCATCATTGAGCAAACATAATGATCTCAGAAATAACAACATTGTTAAATTTGAGAACCATAGATCTACAGGACAATATGAAAGGTATTGGAAAGGGATTATGCACTGAAATAATTAAGATCAATGTACAATGAGCAAATAATTCATGACACAAATTTCAGATTAATCGGACAAAAGTTTCTTCAATAATCACAACATTAATATTAATTAATTAATTAGTAATACAATGGTAGTACAATAAACATAATTTAAATGATAAATATAGGATTCGAATCTACCAACTCTAGATGATTGTTTAGCTAACTCAGTGTGGAAAAATCACAGCTGGAGCTCACTAGTCCAACTCTGGATGATTTAACCAGTCTACAATCAGTTAACTGATGAGATAGGTGGACAAAAGGTGCCACATTGCCAGAAATGCATGTAAAACTGGTGCTAGGCTAACTGATTGTGATCTAAGTGATAGTAACTGGAACATAACTCAGCATAACTGCTTACCTACCAAGGTCTATCAAACGAGACTGCTAGTGGTGGCACTCAGAGTGGGCTCCTAAAATGTAGGGATTGGTCGTGAGGGTGCATAAAATCAAGCATGCATATGCACTAAATGGAAGATAACCCCTAGGTATGTTCCCCATACTCGAGTTCAATGATAATGACTTCCTAGACAAAATCACCAAATAAACTTCAATATGTAAAAAGAAAAAAAATAAAAAAAATATTATTGAATATACTATACATTATCCACCAACGTGAATATAAAAATCTAAAAAAAAATCCAAAATATATATTATCAAGTTTAGAGGGTGAGAAAAATTCTCTCTCTTCCTTTGCGTGGCCGTCATACACATTTTGAGGGTGAGCATTATTCCCTTTCTCATCAGAGAACATAACATGCCTTAATTTCTTAAAGATTATTTGTTCAATTCACGTTGGGTTTAATCCTTTCTTCATTAATTTCTGAAAGTTTTAAGAATTGATATTCTTAATTTTTTTAATAATTTTTGTTAAAAATTTGGAATTGGAAATGTGCATAATAAAAGTATTTAAAAATATTAAATTTTTTTTATATTTAAAAATAATTTAAATAAAAAAAAACAACTTAATAAAATATGATAATTAAAATAAATCTAAACTATTTATATTAATAACATAAAAATATATTCTCTGCTTTCCCAAGCTAAGCTTAACTTGAAAAAAATTCTTAATTTACAAACTTTCAAAATTTATCTTATCCAAACTTCTCATATAATAAAATTTTGTTTGAAAAAATGGGTTTTATTTTAAACTATAAATCAATCAAAACTACATAATCGATTTTAAATTAAAAATCAATCACAACTACAAGTTCTTAAATCGCCAAACACTTTGTGACTCGATTTTAAATTATAAACAATCCCAACATAAATGCCCCCAGGGCTCCAACCAAGCCTGGAAATTCAATTTTCTTGTGCCTATCAATAAATTTTTAATAATGGTTTCAAGTGTTTAGTGTATCATTTAATGGTTTAACCAATTTTGATGAGTGTCAATTTATTTTTAATATTATATATAAGTGTGAATAAAATATATTTTTTATATTATATAGATATGCGTAAAATATTTATATAGAAATTTACTAATTAATTAAATTTTAAAATTTACACATACAGAAGTCTAGCATTTATGTGTTTCTGGATTAAAATTAAGAGCAGCCGAAGAGCTGACCCAGCACAATGACCAATGATTGTTAGCTCAGTTTTAGTAGTTAACATAGGTATTAAAAATTTTGAGGGATTGATCTAAATTCATAAACTTCTTGACGTTTCAAATATTTTTTTACCTGTCAATATTGACGTGTTTATAAAAAAGTTACATATCAAATATGTGTAAAAATGAAAAAAAAGTTCTGTAGAACGTCAAATTCCAGGCCTGGCTCCAACACATACAGATTGCATATGTTGGAGCTGGAGGGGCATTTAATGCTTTGCTGGTCAGTGATTATAAAAAAAAACTGTAAAAATAGAAGAATTGTAATCTGTTGGAAATTTTGTTGGACGTTACAAATAAAAACACACCATACCTTTGAAAATCTGAATTAAATTCTCTTCACAATTGAACTGGCACCAATGAAAATACTCGACTAGAGTGCAATTTTTTTGGACAGTGACAAAGACATGTCCGAGTGCAATTTTTTTGGACAGTGACAAAGACATGTCAAGTGAAGAGCTCAAATTTGGTAATATACATATCTGCTCTAATTGCAGCAGATCATGCATTCTTACTCCTATGCTCTAATTGCAACAGATCATGCAATTCTTTACTCTCTTCTTCACAATTAAACTGGCACCAACGAAACTAGTTTAACAACTTGGCATGTAGTTTGACATTTGGATAGGATTCATATGGCATGGATTTGACATTTGGTGTACTTGTTAATGGACGTATGTCTAAGCATTCTGCAATTATTTTGGATATATGTTATCAATAATCTAAAGATAGATAGTATCAGTAAGCAAATTTCAGCGTTCATAGCAATAAGAAGACTTTTCTTATGTTTTTTTTATATATAGATAATTATTTTTCTTAATATATAGAATTGGATTTTCTTGATGTGAGTTTTGAAAATATGATTATGACATGTATATTGCATTTTGCTTTTAAGTTTTCTGTATTTTGGGATCTTTATCTTATTATGTAGTGATCATTATTTAATCTAATTTTCCATCGTTAAGGTTCATTCACTGGTTTGTGAGACACAGCCATAAGTTTTAACCTAAATGTTTTTCCTACAGATAAACCTAAACCTAATTTGACAAACCGCTTACAATTTATATCATGTGATACTGAATGTTTTCTCTTCTAATATCTATTTTTCACAAATCTCCCAGGTTTAATTTGGCGAAAAATATTATATTTCCATCACATAAGCTAAAATTGATTTCAGTTTTTTCTTATTCAATAACAATTATGTCATGTAATAGTTATAGAACACTCCATAAAGTTTTATTTAAAGTAAATGATGATCATTGACAACTTGGGATTGAGATAATGTGTGAATGAACTTGGGATTGAGATGATCATTGACAACTTGGGATTGAGATGTAGTGTGAATGAACACTACATTCGCTTTTTTAAACACGTTTGAATACGTGATTGCAAATTCGAGCAGTTTTAACCTTTAATTGTTATTAGGATAACTTATATTGATTTATGCATGGCATAGACTTAGCTTGTTTATGTAGATATAAGAGATTAAATTATGCATTATATATATAAGTCATATGTCCTCAATTTCAAACCAGATCTTTTATCTTCAACGGGCTCCTTCAATATTTCATAAAACTATGAACTTCAATTTCTATTTCCCCGATCATCTTCTTGGTCGAACCGTGAGACTCGATACTCTCTTCGATAAAAAGACCTCAAGGTTTCTATTATTAATATGATTATGATTGCTTGATACACTTATGCGAAATACTCCGGTTTTGAGTTATTAAATATCTAATTTGGATTATATTAAAATTATATTTATAATTACTTTTAATTTTACACGTTTAAATATAAAAAACAAGTTTAGATCGAATGATTATGTGATATTCTTATGCTCAGCTTAATTTTACATGTTTAAATATAAAACAAGTTTAGATAGAATGATTATAATTATGATAGGTGATATTCTTATGCTCAGCTTAATTTTACATGTTTAAATATAAAACAAGTTTAGATAGAATGATTATAATTATGATAGGTGATATTCTTATGCTCAGCTTTATTTTACATGTAACAAGTTTGAAAGTTTATAGTATTTTGGTCTTACAAGTCCAATGAAGTTTATAATATTTTGGATTTTTTAAGATTAAAAAAAAAATTATAATATATATATATATTATATTGATTAAAATTTTAGAGTTGATTGATAAAAATGATTAATAAATTTAATTAATTAAAAATAATTTTAAATTATATTTTAAACTAAAAATAATTTTAATTACTCATTAATTAATAAAACAAAGTAATTAAAAATAATATTAATTACCTATTAATTATTAAAACAAATCAATTACCATCGAGTCCAAATGTCTTCACACTAGCGAGTCCAAATGTCTTCAGCACACAACATCGTCGTGCTTGGCTATTTGGAGGTCTAGTTACATTGCAAGTCTATCACAAAGTCTCACAAGCCAACGAATTTCACAACGATTTAACGAATCCACGGATTAGAAAAAAAAAACTAAGCTAACTTAGCTTATTATTACTTTTTCCAAACTTTTCTTAAACCACAGGTACTAAGCGACTTCGTTGCTTATTCAACTTGTATTATTTTACTTTTGATATATATTTGATATTCTCACATCAAAGATAGGTGAAAAATGTAAAGTTGTTTAGGTTTGTTTGTTTAGAGGTGAAAAATGTAAAGTTGTTCAAGTTTGTTTACTCAAAAGGTTAAAACTATAAAATGAGCACATAAGTGAATACCTTTATTCTCTATTCGATGTTGCATCCTACATTTTCATTCACATTCATGCTTACCACGGGTATTCAATTTTAATGATTCTTCCCTGCCATTTCCTTTTGGTAAATACCTCATCACAGCGAAAATGCTTCTGGGTTAAGATTCGTCATCGTCGTTATGACCACCAATTATTTTAGTTCGAGAAAGAAATACACATGTGTGAATCAATTAGGTGAGAATCATCACATTCAAAAATTAATGGCATCACCAATTCCAAAAAAACTACATTGAAATTATACGAGTTGTCTAAAGAGGGGACTTTTGGACTTTTGTTTTCGGCTGGTTTTTACTAATTTTTTTGCCATAAATTTTCACGGAACTTTCAAAAACATTATTAGATTTTACATAGTGTAGGTGTTTGGAGTTTTAACATAGTTGATGTTTTAAAGTTTTTATTTTTAGAACTTATACAAAACCTTACAAACCTTACATGGTTGTTAGAAAAATCTTTAAACCTTTGTAAAAATAATGGTTTAATTCAAATATAAATAGACTCAGATTGTTTTGTTTTGTTTTTTTTAATGTAAAATACTATGATATTCGTTATGCGAATCAACTTCTGTTGGCTTGAGGATATTATAAATAATTTGTAATATTTGGTTATTTGTTCTAATTATAATGGTTGGGTGAGTACTGCAAGCTAATGAAGCTCACTTTTAGCGTGTTAGATGTAATAGAAAGCTGAAAAATCACGCATCTCTCAACTTATTTGGAATTTTTTTAGATACTTAAACAAAATATATTGCTTTGAGTAAAAACTATGAAATGTAGGAAATTGAATCACGTTTCCAAATATATAAGTTTTAGGGTATTGAAAATTTTCATAACTATGTTAAGTTTCGTTTTTTTTAATAGTCACTTGTTTATTTTTCAGGAAAATGATAAGGTATGGGCCTAAATTATGGTTTTGTGCTACAAAAGTTTGTAGACATGTAGAGAACATATAGCACTAGTGCAATGCTATTTTTCGAAAATAAAATTAGTAATGCTTATTTTTTTATTAACTAAGTGATCATTCCTAAAAAATGGTACGTCTTTTGTGGGTGCAGTGTTTGAAGATATTTATGCAATAATCATGAAATGGGTTTTTTATAGATGTAGAGGTCAGTGTCTTCTAGTGCACCATACATTTTTTTTTAAATGATCAAGAGTTGAAAAGGTTATGGAAAAAACACAAACAATGTTTTTTTTGAGTTGAGGAGTTAGGACACAATAGAAATTGAAAAAAAGAAGAAAAATATAATATTTTGAAAGAAAAATTACATATTTAGAATCTATAGAAAAATGCTATTTATGTTTAAGATTTCGTAAAAAATGATTATGTGTAGCATACTATAATGAGTGGGTAAACACAAGCTACATCAGAAATTGGAAGAAATTCCCAATTAGCTATGGTTTATCATATACCATAGCACAAGTTTGGTATTACTGAAGCAAAGTCCAAACCATACACATAGGACTATTGGCGACATGTGAGCAAGTGAATTGGCATGGTTTGGGTGTTACAAAATGAGAGTGTGCTATACTTAAATTCAAATTACATTTCACTCCCTTATAGAATTGGAAAACATGTGCACGCTATAGAACTACAAAATGGGTATGTGTTATGTAGTTCTATGATACGTGCGCATTATGCAAGACATCAAATGTATGGTTAATAGTTGAGAGGGGGTGTGGAATGATCAAGGCTCTAAGGGGATGTTGGAAATTCAAGTGGGGATGGTTAATAGTTGAGAGGGGGTGGGGAAGGGTTAAGGGCCAAGGAGGATGTTGTATGTTCGAGTGGGGATGGTTAATAGTTGAAGGGGGTAAGGAAGGGTCAAGGGCCTAGGAGGATGTTGTAAGTTCAAGTGGGGATGGTTAATAGTTGAGAGGGGGTGGGGAAGGATAAATGGCATAGGAGGATGTTCTAAGTTCAATCGGGGATGGTTAATAGTTAAGGGGGGGAGGGGAAGGGTCAAGGTCCTAGGAGGATGTTGTAAGTTCAAGTGGGCATGGTTAATAGTTGAGAGTGGGTGGGGAAGGATAAATGGCCTAGGAGGATGTTCTAAGTTCAATTGGGGATGGTCAATAGTTAAGGGGGGGTGGGGAAGGGTCAAGGGCCTAGGAGGATTTTGTAAGTTCAAGTGGGCATGGTTAATAGTTGAGAGGGGGTGGGTAAGGGTCAAGGGCCTAAGAGGATGTTGTAAGTTCAAGTGGAGAGAGATGAAGGGAATGGAGAAATGATGGGTTATAGGGGTAAAGGTGTGTGGGGATTAAGAAAACTTTTAGGAGAATAAGAAGTGTTGAAGACATATAGGGTCAGAAGTAGTGTGTGAGACTTGAGTGATAGAGGGGGGTAATGTGGAGGGGAGGAAGTGGAACGTAGATATGGAGGATTAGAGGAGGAATAGGGTGCTTTGGAGGAGATAGGCAGGAGGAGGGGGAAATTAAAGAGAGGGAATGAGATGAGGTGAAAGAGAGAATATGGGTCATAATGAGGTAGGGGGTTGAGGAGAAGGGATAAGTTGAAAACTTATAGGAAGGGAGTATAAGAGAGAGAGAGAGAGAGAGAGAGAGAGAGAGAGAGAGAGTGGGTGGGGAAGGATAAGTTCAAGTGGGCATGGTTAATAGTTGAGAGTGGGTGGGGAAGGATAAATGGCCTAGGAGGATGTTCTAAGTTCAATTGGGGATGGTTAATAGTTAAGGGGGGGGTAGGGAAGGGTCAAGGGCCTAGGAGAATGTTGTAAGTTCAAGTGGGCATGGTTAATAGTTGAGATGGGGTGGGTAAGGGTCAAGGGCCTAAGAGGATGTTGTAAATTCAAGTGGGGAGAGATGAAGGGAATGGAGACATGATGGGTTATAGGGGTAAAGGGGTGTGGGGATTAAGAGAACTGTTAGGAGAATAAGAAGTGTTGAAGACATATAGGGTCAGAAGTAGTATGTGAGACTTGAGTGATAGAGGGGGGTAATGTGGAGGGGGAGAGAGAGAGAGAGATTGTGATGTAAAGAGATTGTGAGAGAGAATAAGATAGAGAGGTAAGAGTGGGAAGATAGATAAATGAAAGTAGAGAGAGGAAGCAATATAGAGAGAGAGAGAGATGTGGAGAAAGTGAGAGAGAGAGAGAGGGGGGGATATTGTGGGAGAAAGAGTGAGAGGGAAATTGCTTTATTTAAGGGGTGTGTGTTTGAGAGAGAGAGAGAGGATGGAGGTAAGTGGATGAGAGAGAGAGAGGATGTAGGTAAGGGGATGAGAGAGAGAGAGGATGGAGATAAGGGGATGAGAGAGAGAGAGATGATGGAGGTAAGGGGATAAGAAAGTGAGAAGATGGAGGTAAGGGGATGAGAGAGAGAGAGAGATAGAGAGAGAGAAAGAGAGAGAAAGTATGGAGGTAAGGGGATGAGAGAGTGAGAGGATGGAGGTAATGGGATGAGAGAGAGAGAGAGAATGAAAGTAAGGGGATGAGAGAGAGAGATAGAATACAAGAGGGAGGGAGATAGAGTGAGGGATGGAGACAGATAATGGGGAGGGACATGGATGTAGGAGTGAGAGATAGATGGGGGTAGAACAAGAGAAAGGGATAAGAAGGGAGGGAAATAAGGTATAGGTGGGAGAATCATATATTCTAAACATTACCCTTGCACTTATGCATATATTCATAACTTTAAACTATGCACTTACTCACATATTCTAAACATTACCCTTGCATGTACTTCCCTCTCCCTATCTTAATTTTATGGATTATAAATAAGAAAGGAAAATAGATATAAAAGTATTTCATGATAATGTGCTTTGTGTAAAGCTTTCAATTTAGAAAAAATATTTCTTAGAAAATATGCATAGAGAAAATGCAATAATCAAATATGTACGGAACAAATATATATGGAACAAATATGTATGGAAGTGCAAGATTAGTATTCCTTCAATAAAATAAATATGAATGTGATATATTTGAAAGATCTTGTATACATATTCCATCAATATTTTAAATATTTATTTCCCCTATAAACAGATCCAAAACATTAATAATAATAATAATAATAATAATAATAATAATAATAATAATACAACTATTTAACTACTAGTGATTTAATTGGTAAAGTTTACAAAGGTGTACATACCCTACACCCTATAGATTAAACCTATAACCTTTTAAGAGGAAACACATGTTCTTAAATGTTAGCCTCACTCAAGCAATGCAATGTATCTAAAAATATCTTATATCCATTGTTCCAACTTATTATCCCTTTGCTCAAATTGTCTAAACCATTTTCTCCTCTGTTTATTGGCTATGTAGATTCTTTGGCACAAACATATATTGATCTAGTTGCAATGTTTAGTTGTTTGTTTTGTAGCATAAAACATGTATTTCCTTAATCTTAATGTCGCTCACACTCATGTTGAATATAAAAATTCAATCAACAAGTAACATATTCTCAATTATTTAACAATTTCCTTCATTTCTTTAAAATTCATTTATATTGTTTAAAATAACACAGTGTTTTAAACATTGTTTATCTATCACAATTACATATTCATCAAACTGATAGAAATAATTCCTTGACATATTCAAGGAGCGATAAAAATAGTTCCTAAACAATAATTTCAAAATGTTTATAAAGATTTATCAACCAATTTTATTATTTTACTTTTGATCAAAGATTGGTAAAAAATGTAAAGTTGTTTAGGTTTGTTTGTTTAGAAGTGAAAACTATGAAGTTGTTCTGGTTTCTTTGTTTCGAAATGAAAACTATAAAGTTGTTCAGGTTTGTTTACTCAAAGGTTAAAAATATAAAATGAGCACATAAGTGAATTCCTTTATTCTCTATTCAATGTTGCATGCTACATTTTCATTCACATTCATGCTTACAATTGGTATTCAATTTTAATGATTCTTCTGTGCCATTTCCTTTTGGTAAATCCCTCATCACAATGAAAATGCTTATGGGTTAAGATTCGTCATCGTCGTTATGACCACCAAGTCTTTTACTTCAAGAAAGAAAGACACATGTGTGAATCAATTAGGTGAGAATCATCACATTCCCTGCAAAAATTAATGGCTTTCTTCATTATCACCAATTTCAAGAAAATTACATTGAAAGTATAGTAGTTGTTTAAAGAGGGGACTTTTTTACCTCTCTAGCTAGTTTTTATCAGTTTTTTGTCATGAATCTTTAAGGAATTTTCAAAATTTTCAAAAACATTGCTAAAATTTAAAGAGTGTGGGTGTTTGGGGGTTTTCCTTCACCTGATTTCATTTCTGAGATTAAAATCATCCAACAAACAACAAAAATTATAGATTTTGTAGATTAAATTCACCATATGCCAAAAAAAAATCAACCCCCTAGTTAGACAACTCGGAAACTATATAAATTTATGTTATCAATGAGCTAGTAATTTATGTAATACTCGAGATCCAAATACCCTAGCATCCCTTAAGTGCATGTGGATATGTGAGACAAGTTTGTTTCTGATACATGGGATAACCCAAAATCTAAAATCTTGGCCGTATTCAATTTAATGTCAAGTAAATGTTTGCTTATGACACCATAATGAAAAGTCAAGATTCATCATGATCATTGATGGTGACCACAAAATCATCTTCTTGAAAAAAGGAGATTCATCATGATCATTGACGATGACCACCAAATCATCTTATTGAAAAAAGGAGAATGTAGAAGTGTGACTCATTTTTTTTTCAGATGCAAAGATCCATGAGAAACCCAACAATACTTCCCCACATTCATGGATGGTAGAGGTGGTAAACTGCCGGCCATCCTAGCAGAAGGCCTAACCCCAGAGGACTTAAGGCTCAAACCCATGACCTCCCCCCGAACCGAGAGTGTGTACGCACGTCTTACCAATTGAGCTAACCCTTGGGGCTAAAGTGTGACTCATTTATGTAGACATTCTACACGTAGATGTTTTCTCCAATGATTTTATAGTTGTCCATGGTGTTCCTCATCATATACCTCATTTGCTTGCTATTTCTACTTCTATGTTTGCCTCACTTTCTCCAAGCTCTTCCACAATTCTAACTACCTGCCTCATCCATGCTATCTTGGTAATCTACTATCAATGTACAATTTTTCAAATATTTCTTAAATATATTAACATAATATAATATTATGGCATGGGAAATGATAAATGAGTAGAAAATTGTAATCGATCTAAGTATTTTAATAGGATATATGGATTGATAGAAAGCATCTTTTTTCTTTGATATTTTGATATTTTGACTTTTTCATCTATTATATGTTTATGTTTTTTTTAAGGATAGGTGCATTTTTTATTTGTATATGTTTTTTGTTTTTGTTTTTTCTGTTTTTTTTAACATGATGCCTTAAAGTTTTTTTTAGAACTCATACAAAACCTTACATGGTTGTTAGAAAAAATCTTTAAACCTTTGTAAAAATAATGGTTTAATTCAAATATAAATAGACTAAGATTGTTTTGTTTTGTTTTTTTAATGTAAAATACTATGATATTCGGTATGCCAATCAACTTTTATTGGCTTGATGATATTATAAATAATTTGTAATATTGGTTATTTGTTCTAATTATAATGGTTGGGTGAGTGCAAGGTAATGAGGGCCACTTTTAGCGCGTTAGATGTAATAGAAAATTGAAAAATCACGCATCTCTCAACTTACTTGGAATTTTTTAGATACTTAAACAAAATATATTGCTTTGAGTAAAAACTATGAAATGTAGGAAATTGAATCATGTTTCCGAATATATAAGTTTTATGCATTGAAAATTTTCATAACTATGTTAAGTTTCATTTTTTTTTTTAATAGTCACTTGTTTATTTTTCAGGCAAATGATAAGGTATATGTTTTTCTTGGTGCATCCTTTGAGGGCCTAAATTATGGTTTTGTGCTACACAAATTTGCAGATATGTAGAGAACATATAGCACTAGTGCAATGCTATTTTTCGAAAATGAAATAAGTAATGTTTATTTTTTTATTTATCTAAGTGATCATTCCTAAAAAATGGTACGTCTTTTGTGGGTGTAGTGTTTGAAGATATTTATGTAATAATCATGAAATGGGTTTTTTTATAGATGTAGAGGTCAGTGTCTTCTAGTGCACCATACAATTTTTTTTAAACGATCAAGAGTTGAAAAGGTTATGGAAAAAACACTAACAATGTGTTTTTTGAGTTGAGGAGCTAGGACACAATAGAAATTGAAAAAAAAGAAGAAAAATTACATATTTAGAATGTGCAGAAAAATGCTATTTATGTTTAATATTTTGTCAAAAATGATTGTGTGTAGCATACTATAACGAGTGGGTAAACAAAAGCTTCTTCAGAAATTGGAAGAAATGCCCAGTTAGCTATGGTTTATCATATACCATAGCACAAGTTTGGTATTACCAAAGCAAAGTCCAAACCATACACATAGGAATATTGGAGACATGCGAGCAAGTGAATTGGCATGGTTTGGGTGTTACAAAATGAGAGTGTGTTATATTTAAATTCAAATTACATTTCCCTCCCTTATAGAATTGGAAAACATCTGCATGTTATAGAACTACAAAATGGGTATGTGTTATGTAGTTCTATGATACATGTGCATTATGCAAGACATCAAATGTATGGTTAATAGTTGAGAGGGGGTGTGGAATGATCAAGGCTCTAAGGGGATGTTGGAAACTCAAGTGGGGATGGTTAATAGTTGAGAGGGGGTGGGGAAGGGTTAAGGGCCAATGAGGATGTTGTATGTTCGAGTGGGGATGGTTAATAGTTGAGAGGGGGTAACGAAGGGTAAAGGGCCTAGGGGGATGTTGTAAGTTCAAGTGGGGATGGTTAATAGTTAAGAGGGGGTGGGGAAGGATAAATGGCATAGGAGGATGTTTTAATTTCAATTGGGGATGGTTAATAGTTAAGGGGGGGAGGGGAAGGGTCAAGGGCCTAGGAGGATGTTGTAAGTTCAAGTGGGCATGGTTAATAGTATAGAGGGGGTGGGTAAGGGTCAAGGGCCTAAGAGGATGTTGTAAGTTCAAGTGGGGAGAGATGAAGGGAATGGGGACATGATGGGTTATAGGGGTGAAGGGGTGTGGTGATTCAGTGAATTGTTAGGAGAATAAGAAGTGTTGAAGACATATAGGGTTAGAAGCAGTATGTGAGACTTGAGCAATAGAGGGGGGTAATGTGGAGGGGGGGAAGTGGATGATGGCTTGATGAGAGAGAGTATTGGTGAATGGAACGTGGATATGGAGGATTAGAGGAGGAATAGGGTTCTTTGGAGGAGATAGGCAGGAGGAGGGGGCAATTAAAGAGAGGGAATGAGATGGGGTGAAAGAGAGAATATGGGTCATAATGAGGTAGGGGGTTGAGGAGAAGGGATGAGTTGAAAACTTAGAGGAAGGGAGTATAAGAGAGAGAGAGAGATTGCGATGTAAAGAGATTGTGAGAGAGAATAAGATAGAGAGGTAAGAGTGGGAAGATAGATAAATGAAGGTTGAGAGAGGAAGAAATCTAGAGAGAGAGAGATGTGGAGGAAGTGAGAGAGAGAGGGGGGGATATTGTGGGAGAAAGAGTGAGAGGGAAATGGCTATATCTAAGGGGTAAGAGAGAGAGAGAGAGGATGGGGGTAAGGGAATGAGAGAGAGAGAGAGGATGGAGATAAGGGGGTGAGAGAGAGAGAGAGAGGATGAGGTAAGGGGATAAGAGAGTGAGAAGATGGAGGTAAGGGGATGAGAGAGAGAGAGATAGTATGGAGGTAAGGGGTTGAGAGAGTGAGAGGATGGAGGTAAGGGGATGAGAGAGAGAGAGAGAGAGAATGAAAGTAAGGGGATGAGAGAGAGAGAGAGATAGAATAAGAGGGGGAGGGAGATAGAGTGAAGGATGGAGATAGATAATGGGGAGGGACATGGATATAGGAGTGAGAGATAGATGGGGGTAGAACACGAGAAAGGGATAGGAAGGGAGGGAAATAAGGTATAGGTGGGAGACTTGTAAGGAGTAGGGGTGGTAGAGAGAGAGAGAGTGGGGGGTAGGGACATGAAGTGAGGGAGGGAGAGATAAATATGGAGAGATGGGGATAGGTTGAGGGAAATATAATGGGAGTGAGGAATAAAAGGTGAGAGAGAGAGTGAGAGAGAGGTAGAGAGAGAAAGAAGGGTGAGGGATGGGGAGGGGGAAATGTGGAGATATAAATTGATGGAGGGGATGTTTTTGATAGGAATTAAAGGATGTAATGTGTGTGTGTGTGTGTGTGTGTGTGTGTGTGTGTGAGAGAGAGAGAGAGAGAGAGAGAGAGAGAGAGAGAGAGAGATGGTGTCAAAGAAAAAAGGTGGAGGGGTAAGAGATGGACAGAGAGGGAGGTCGTGAGAGAGAGAGAAACATGGAGAGGGAGGGAGAGAGATATACTAAAGATGATATGGGAGAGAGAGGGAGGTAGAGGTGTTGAGGGAGATATTTGGATAGATTGAGGAAAATAGATAGGGGGGGAGGGATACAAGTTGAGAGAGAGAGAGGGTAGGGGAGAGGGATAAAGGCACAAAGGGCTAGTGATTAAGGGAGAAGGGAGGGAGAGAGTGATAGAGGGGGGAATAGTGAGGGAGGTAAATATAAGGCGGAGAGACAGAGGGATTTTGTGAGAGAGAGGGGGGGCACACACACACACACACACACACACACACACATAGAGAGAGAGATTATGTGGGAGAGAGGTGTTATAGGTGAGCGATAAAGAAAGGGGCACGGGTGAGCGAAAGAGAGAGAGGGGGAGGGTTGAGTGACAAAGAGAGAGGGGTAAGGGTGAATGATTAATAAAGAGTGATGGAGGGAGGAATAGTGAGGAAGGTATAAAAAATGTAGAGAGAGATGAGAAAGGGAGAGTGAGGGAGGGCCACACAAATAGAGAGAGAGAGAGAGAGAGAGAGAGAGAGAGAGAGAGAGA